>JAUPMG010149530.1:0-11054 GCA_031762675.1 Pachysandra terminalis
TTTAACTTATTATCACAACAATTCCCTAATTATCGGAATTGCCGAGTTGGGGCGAATTTCCCGACTCGCTTAACTTTCTGAAGTTGGATCTACGGATGAAGGTCAGACACCATTTAGTTCCTAATATAGCTGATTAGCAGGGTCATCTCAATTATCTAAATTAATTATGCCAGTAAGCGTAATTAATTCAATAATCAAAATTCGGGATTTTACACTTGTATAACTTCTTCTTTCCTTGATGCGGTCCTGATGTACCACCAGGGACCTCTCGAGGCACAATGAAGATCTCTTGAGTTCTCAAGCAACGTAGAGGGGTATCATTGAAGCTCCTTCGAAATAGTTCTCCCCGCTCCATGTAAAATCGAGGGATCTTACGTTTGAGATGAAGAGCCTCAAACTTATCCTGAGGTAGAATTTCGTCTCGAAGGAATCTGACGTAAGGCTCCTTCCAATCTGTAAACTCATGGACAGGGAAAACTTCTGCAATATCAGGTGGCTCTTGACACTTGGCACAGGAGAGTTGCAATCTAGCAGCTTCAAACGCCATGGAAGGCCAATATACTCCTGACCTTTGAAGTCGTTTGTACGAGGCAATGGAGTCCAGAAGCCCACAAGTATTGCCATGCATAGTTTGCATCTTTTCCGTGGCTTCCTTCGGTCCAATGCATCTGAAGAGAGCTTTACTGACTCCCTTATAATAAAGAACCTTACCTTGCCTGGTAAAATTCATCAGAATCTTCAAAGAAGTAGTAGGAGTGCCGTGAGGGAGATTATCCAGATCATAGATGATCTGATACCTCCAGTCTCCCTCTGAAAGGAGTTCTTCATACTCTTGAAGAAGTTGAGTAGAGGGAATAGTCCTTCGGATGACTTCTAAAGTGGTCGCTTCGAATTCCATCTGAAGTTTGCTCCCTAAGTTGGCCAAGGCATCAGCATGCTTGTTCTTGCTCCTCATCGTGAGTCAAGGAATAACTTGTGAACCTTCGACGGAGAGCTTGTATGGCTGTCTTGTAAAGAACTAAGTCAGGTTCCTTGACTGCGAATTCCTCGTTGATTTGAGAAACGACCAAGGAAGAATCTGCAGCAATATGAATGTTCTGAACATTCATTTAACGCGCCAGAGTAAGACCAATCAGCAAGGCTTCATTCTCTGCTCTGTTGTTGGTGCAAGGAAAATCCAATTTGAAGGAGATGGAAAACTGCTGACCGTTTGGAGACATCAATTCAATCCGTGCTCCACCGCCTTGAGAATTGGATGACCCATCAAACTTCATCTATTATTCTTCTTCAGAAACCACAGATACCTCGTTCATGACGTCATCTTCTTCTTCATGAGTAGAGAAGGCAACCAACATGTCAGCAACAGCTTGTCCTTTGATAGCCCTCAGAGTCTTGCACACAATCTCAAACTGAGCTAGTTGAAGTAGCCACTTGATGTGTCTTCCATAGAGAATGGGCTGGGAAATGAGATACTTGACTGGGTCATTCCTGGTGACAAGTTGAATTGAATGTGAATGCAGATAGTGCTTCAGCTTGCTCGCCTTGTGCACTAGAGCCAGACAAGACTTGTCTACCCTGGAGTATCTGATTTCAGCTCCTGCAGAAGCCTACTGACATAATAGACAGGTCTATCGAAGCCTTGTTCGTCCTCCTGAGCAAGTAGACCGCCTATAGCTTGATCAGTGAAGGCGAGGTATAACCTGAGAGGCTTCCCTCGAATAGGAGCCATCATGGTGTGAGGATGGGCGAGCACCTACTTGTTGGCCTCGAAGGCTAGCTGATGTTCCTTCTTCTAGTAAAAAGGAACATCCTTCTTCAGAAGAGGTATGAGAGGAACCAGATGAGCAGAAAGTCCGGGTATGAACCTCCGGATGTAGGACACTCGCCCTAGGAATGACTTCAGCTCCTTCTGAGTCTTAGGAGGAGTTAAGTCAATAACATCCCTTGCTGTCGTGGGGTCCAAGTCAATTCCATGCCTGTGGACTATAAACCCAAGGAACTTTCTAGAGGAAACCCCGAAGGCGCAGTTCGCGGGATTCATCGTGACTTTATACATCTGGCATCTTTGGAATACTCTTTCCAATATAGCAAGATGTTCCCCACGCTTCGCCGACTTGATAACCAGATCATCCACATAGTCTTCAACTTCTCTATGCATCATGTCATTGAATATAGCAGTCACGGCCCTTTGGTAAGTAAGTTGCACCAGCATTCTAAAGACCAAAGGACATGACCGTATAATAGAAGTTTCCCAAAGGGGTCCTGAAAGCGTCTTTTCAGCATCCCTTGGGTCCATAAGGATCTGGTTATATCCTGAAAACCCATCCATAAAGGAAAACATCTCATTCCCTGCAACAGCATCAATCAGTATATCCATCTTAGGCAAAGGGAAATCGTCCTTTGGACAAGCTTTATTAAGATCTTTGAAATCTACACAACATCTGATTTGCCCATTTTTCTTCCTTACAGGGACAATATTAGACAGCCATGAGGGATGCTGGATAGGTTTGATAAAGCCTGCTCGCAAAAGCTTCTCGACTTCCACTTTGATCTGTAGCTCAACATCTGACCTGAAGGTTCTTGAAGCTTGCTTGATGGGACGCACTTCAGGGGAGAGATGAAGCCTGTGAGTCACCAACTCAGGATTGAGGCCTGGCATGTCTTCATAGCTCCAGGCGAAAACATCCTTGTACTGGGAGATCAATGCTATGAAGGCCTTCTTGTGATCCGGCTCGAGGGAAGAAGAGCTTTGTACAGGATTGTTAACAGTTGGATCCTCTCCAAGGTTAACAGTGGACAGCTCTTCCTAAACAGCCTGAACACCATCATGTAAGTGTTCTGGGGCATGTTCAAGTTTGGATTCAGGAGCTTCTGACATTTCTTCACTAGGGGCACACTGCAGGGTGTCAGCGGATGAAACCCCCTGTGACTGTCATAATCGGTAGACATATCTTCCATCCGGAAGGTCTAATCTCACACAACGGGCCTTCGAAGGTCGAGGGCACTCTGAAGAGTATGGTGCTGATGAAGATGGCGCTGAAGAAGATGGTGCTGTACGAGCAGCTGATTCCAGTGTAGTCCATAAGGGCAGAAGAGTTCCATGAGGCTTAGCGACACGGCATTCCCCGGCGAACCTATCATAATGGTTTGCCTCGCATAGTGAGTCTCTGATTCATCAAAGGGAAAGCGCTCCGCCACCACCCTAACAACCTTCCCATTCCAGACTCTCTTCAAACACTCATGATAGGTAGAGGGAACCACCCTTGCTCGGTGTATCCTTGGCCTTCCCAACAGCACATGGAACGCCGCTCTATCATCAATGATGTGAAATGTAGTAAGGAATCTGAAAGATCCTATACGAAGGTTGAGAGAAATGTAGCCCAAAGTCTGCTGTCATTGGGTATCAAAACCCAGAATCCGAATCTGGCTGGGGATGATGCACTTGCTGGAATCTCCTACTGCCTCCAAGATCTTCTAAGGAATGAGGTTGACTGCAGAACTACCACCAATTAACGCCCTTCGAACCTCCACACCCTGTAAGGTGGCATTGACATATAGGGGCTTGTTGTGGCCCTCTGAAGACGCCATCATGTCCTCTTCCGTTAATGTTATGGCAAACTTGTTGAGTCGAGAAGGATAGTACAATGGAGCTTCTTGATGGTTGAAGCATTGGAAGTGATATTTCTCCATGATCCCTAGCAACGCCTGAGTGGCCTCTGTCCGCATCTCAAAAGTGAAATCCATGTCCTCAAAGAACATCTGGAACTTGGTGGTGCTACGCACAACCTCACTGGATTGAGGGTCTAACTTCTGTCTGCTGTTGAAGAAAAACAACATGCTCACAGCTTCTCTTCCTTTCCCTCTATGTTGACGAAGGGGATCAGTGTGTACCTTTGCATTTGGGACATCAATGTCCCCAGCCGCCAGCCTAGCATGAAAAATCATCCTTAAGGCCCAACAGTAAAAAGCGGAATGACGAGTATTGCGATGGAACTTCCAATATAGCGGGGACCGCTTATCAACCTCTGAGGGTTCCTTCTCAATAGGTGGTAGTAAGACGCGATCGTCCTTGATCCACTCTTACAGCAAAGCGTCCAGCTGGGCAGGCGAGTAGATTGCTTCCGGAGGTGGTGCGCGTCTTTCACGGTTGTTGTTGCTGGTGCTGCTACTAGCTGGCCTGCCTTTCCTCTTAGGAACAGGCTCCTCCTTCTCAGTGGTAACAACCAGAGCGTGCTTCCTCTCCACCCTCTTCTCAAGAGCAGGAATAGAAGCATTGGTCCCCTTGGCATACTCATACAACTTAGTGAAGCTCTTGATCTCGTGGTTCTCAAGGTTAATACGGTATGGTATGAGCATACCATTGATGCAGATTCTGACAAAATTCTCCTCAGAAGCAACCTCCGTGCATGTGATCACCAGGTCCCGGAAGCGCTTGACATACTGGACCAAATCTTCCTCCTGTTTTTGTCTCTCCCGGCTGAGGTCAATGATGGTGAGCTTTTCTTCAGTGATGAAGAACTTGTGATGGAACAAAGACACCATACCTTCCCAGGTATGCACAGAACCAGGTTCTAACCTGCTGTACTAGGTGTAAGCCTGCTCAGAGAGCAACTTTGAAAACTCCCGCAGACGGAGCTCCTTGTTGCTAGCATAAGCCCCCAACGCTTCTATAAAGCGACTAACATGCTCTCGAACAGTCCTGTTCTGCCCTGAGCATTGGGGAAAGACATGAGTTTCATAATCCTTGGGGTAAGGAAAGCTAAGGAGTGCCTCTGGGTATGGAGGACAAAAAGTCACAACTAATTCAGTATGTATCCTTGGACTGTGACTTCTGTAGGAGGGCTTGGACGTCTGCAATGGTAACAAAGTCAAGTTTGAAAGTAGAGGGAGGCATGGAAGTACACGGAGAAGAGCTTACTGTAAGAGAGGGTTTGACAGCAGGGTTTGGTGAAGAACTATGACCAGGTTTGTTGGGTAAAGCATCCAACTGAACCGGCGGAACTAGAGTAGTTGCCCTGAGAGATTTAGCCATCCCTTCAGGGTCTTGAGGAGGAACAGGATTATGAGGGGGATTATTTTCTAGGATTTCTTCCACAAGAGGGACAGTGTTTGAACTGGACGGTTCCATGAAGAGAAGGTAGGGTAAGGATAACAAATAGGTAGGAGATGAAAGGACACAACCACTGACTCCCCAATGAAGTCGTCAAATGGTGATGACGGATTTGTAAAAGACTAAATATATTAGAAGATAATAACAACGAACATATGTGAGTCAATTACAACCAGTCTTCTAGAAAAAAGGTAGGGAAGCCTGTCTCAAGACAACCTAAACCGTCGCATAGTCGTTTTGTCAAGAACGTTCCTTGTCAACTTTGACCTGCAAATGAGATGAAGGGAAGATGCAAGAAGAAGGGAATATTGTAATAACTGAGAAGCCAGTTAGCAGTCTACGAGCAGTAACACCTCACAGTTTGAAGACTGTTCTCTTCCTCTTTCAGTGCCTTTACTCACTGTTGTTTCTATTTCTCAAGTTTAGAGAAATCCTATATTCTCCAAGCTTCTGTTGTTCTGGTGATAATCAGATCTTCCAGTCCTCTTCAATGGGGGATGGGCTCTGTTATTTGTATAAAGCTTTCCACTCCAAATAGAACAAGTGTCACACGGCTAAGCGTTCAGAAAGGGACCCGCACGCGCTAAGTAAATTCCGAGTGACACGCGGTCCTAAAATGTATCCGGGATGACACGTGTTCTCCAACACGCGTAAGTTACTTCCAGAGAAAGAGAGATAATCATTTCAAACATTAAAAACCTACTCTGCATTAGGTTGCTTTGGAACTTAAGCAACACGGATCAGGAGACGCGTGTCACTTTCACACAAATCCCAAGAACAATGTCACTATCCTTGCTGCCATTCCAGAAAAGACAAAACTCCATTTAGATAAGTTAGAAGGCAGATATTATAAGTATGTGAGATTTTTATCACGTGCTTTCCATTCCGAGAATCTGTCTCAATCACTTTTTAGGGGATAATTCAGTGTATAAGGTACTTTTTTGAATTTGTATATTTCGAAGGAAAAACTCCCTTTGGCGGCTATCTTCCTTCAAAGGAAATCAAGAACAACTGTATACTTACAGGGTGATCAATGTATTCTCGAATTACCCAGATAGAGAACTCGAGGTTGAGTGTCTCATCAGGGATCTCGTTTTCATGATCAATCGTCCCTATAAAGAAGTGTTTGTCTTGAAATCCCTTAAGATTCGTAGCTACAATAACCAATCCGAGTGCCTTCTACTTAAATAAAACCAAAAGAAAACATGTGAATTCCTTCAAAGTGAAGTGAGATGACGTTTTCAAAGCCTGTAGGAAACCTATTTTTAGGAAACACTTCTGGAGATGACGTGCCTTTGACTTCTAAAGCCCTTTCCACTGAGGATTTGCTTCTAGAAGTGAAAGTCCCATGTATGACTCGAAATCAATCTATAAGAATGAATAAAAGTGACTTCGAGTCTAGGTTTTGTAATTCGGATGCATAAAAGACTGCATCTGAGGGGGTAAACCCAAGTCCGTGTCGTTCGAGGATGACAGAATCCTTAGTCTTTTGTCGGTGGCAAGCCCTTTGACGAATTGACCATCTCAGGGTGGTTAGCCTTGAATTCGCCTTAGGAGGAAGAAATATTCATCCTTCGAATTCACCTTTGGTAGGAGGGAACATACCTTCTTCGAATTCACCATCTGGAGGTGGTTAGCCTAGGAAGACTTCTTTCAGAATTGTCCTTCGAATTCGTCCCTCGGACTTGTCCTTCAAAGTCATCCTTCGAATTTGTCCTTCGAAGTTGTCCATCGGATTTGTCCTTCGAGGTTGTCCCACGGATCTGTCCTTTGAAGTTTCTTCAACAAGAAGGAATATACCTGCTTTGTGAGCCTATAAGACAAAGCGTAAAAGTGGTCCTTCGAAGTCTATGGACATGATCCAAGAATGACTCCTGAGTTAGAAGGTACGAAAAGTGCCTTCGAATGTCTTCCTTCGAAGATCTTTCCTTCGGTAGAATACTTTTAAAATGTAAAGACAATGTAATGAAACAACTCGAAATATGTTCTAGAGAATAAATAGATGTGATTTCGAGGTTTTATTGAAACCTTAGCTATTTGAGAAGTCTATTAGGGGTAGCATGCCCCTAAATATGTCATTTGAGTAAAATAAGGTCCTTTGAAGGAAGAGTAAAATTCTCATTCCCTCGAGTGCCACGAAGGGAGTACCGTGGGAACATAAGTCCTTAGTCTTTTGAATATTTCAAATGGATGAAAGAACGTATTTGTTGAGTTTGGGACACGTGGCGTTTGCTCACAAGCTGAAATTCAAAAAGGTTGCTTATCTAATAAGCTATTTCCTTTTTGGTGATAAGGACGGTCAGATATCTTTGAGCCGGTTCAAATATCACATTTTCACCAAACGGTCTAATCACCGTACGCAGCTGTTGACAGCTAGCACGTGAAAGAGACGGCTGCACAGCCGTTACAGTTTTATTGAATGATCTAGTGTACGCGACTATACCCAAAAATGTATACACATGCTTTTAAAAAAGCGCTACATGTAAAGTGGGGTTTAATTATCCCACCTGATCACCAATATTAGTTAGTTTCCTTAATTGCTTAGAGTAGCGTCTATATGTACTTGTAATCCCTCTTTATGAGGCATTGAAGAAATTAAGTGATCATTTCATCTTCTTCTTTGCTTGGTCTTCTCTGTTTTTTGCATTGATAGAATTTTGGTTCTATCACAACAGAAGTGATCCGCATTAGTTCTTGTTGCAAGCTCCAGAACCACTTTTGAAATACTCAACAAAGCGACAAATCAACTTTCAAAACTGAAAAAGATTCAAGCTTCGTAAAACTCATTCAACCTTCACTCAAATAGCTTAGAAACCCTAAACATTGCTGGAAATCTGCGAACTCGAAACACGTTCATATGTTTCTGAGCACAAAACTCATCTCTTCACGAACGAGTCTTTGGCTTATGGGGTGTTTTTAAGCAGAGGGTTTAGTTGCCGATTGCGACGTGTCGCTGGCAACAATCGTGGGTGTTGTTCGTATGAGGAGAGAGGGAGAGGAAGGGGAAGAGCTTAAGGGTAGAAAGGGAATTTTCTTTTCGAAAAATCACATGTGATACCAATCATCCGAAACATATATCATATATGGTCCTCTGCCATATGGCAGAGAACCAAAACAAAAGGAGATTTCTACACGAGGGGTGAATAAAGTGGGTTAATATACCATTTGGCACTAAATTGCTGAAGTAGGGCATATGGCAATTTTCCAAATAGAAAACGCGCTGCTAATTGCATTTCTCAGGATTTAAAGAGAGGTTTTTCACCTTCCACGTATCATACACTTTCCTTCTCTACATTTTCTTCTCTAGAAAACCTCGAAACTGTTATTCAAACCTGAGCAGCCATGAATTTATATCGAGCATTTGTCGAAGTTCTATCGTCTCCGTCATCAGGAAAGTTGATTCTTCATCCCATTAGCGTCCTCCAATCTTCTTTCTACTCCACAAAAACAAACAAGCGATATACCCCAAATCCCAAACTTGAAAACTCGAATATTTCCCCTGTCGATCATCCAGGTCTTCCCACTGCCGAGAATTTTTTTCATAAGCAAGTTTCTGATTGGCCGAGGCCGACAGAAATTCCATATCAGGCAAAGGTTGCAAATTCGGTTAACGTGATTGGCTCCATCCGAGTGCCGATTCAATTCCAGAGTTCTCCGGGTGGGAAGTATTGGGCCAGTACTGTTATCGCCCGGGAGAAAACCGTGGATTTTCCGCTGCTGTGGTGTGTTAGTTTTCCTTTGCTTCTTTGTTTTGTTTTTTGTATTTTGTTAATTTGAAATATTTTTCTTAGAGAATAAAAACGTGGTGAAATAGTTTCCTGCTCGGTTGTTCTGCTTGATCGATGCATTTAATCTAACAATCATGGAGTAGTGTAATTTGGTTTATAATTTGCTACATGGGTTTGGAATGTATGTTGGTTAAATGAATCAGAATAGTGAAATGTATGTTGTTTGAGTTATTGTGCCAAAGGAAGAAAAATTCAGTAGAGCATGTTAGGCTGGTTGACAGTTGTGTTCTGTCGTTGCATTCTATTTGGCAGTAATGTGTAAGTCTAATTTAGTTCATAGATTTGCCATGGGGCTTGGAAACTATGTTAGCAGAATTTGGTTTCTAGAGCGGTGACTTAATTCTGGGACTTTTATTGGTTCTGCTCTGGTCTTGTTCAAATCCCTAACCTTATATAGCATATCTAATCTAAGAAAGAAACCGATAAATCTGGCGGTAAAACTCTAAGTAGAAAATCACTCCACGCTTTATCAAATCCAGCAATGTTCACAAAAAGGATACGGTTCATCATATTCTTCAACTAAATTACCTGAAATTGTGCAAAGGCATCAGTTACACTTAGCCCAGTAAGTAAATCAATTAAAGTATACTTTTAATTGGAATAGGGTCAATACCACAACCCAATGATACAACATAAATAAGACAGCAAATAATATGCAACAAGTATAGTGATATGATAAATAATGGAATGTAATGTGAATGCTAATTTAGTTATTAATGAATGCAATGCATGCTCATGCAAAAATAAAAGAAAGGGTTGATCACCAAGTGTGATCCATGCAAAGACATATGCTGTGCAACATGCATGCTGTTTGGCATTCGATTAGTGTATGTTCCACATCCGATCTAAGTCCAATACGAAAGAATGTTCCACCGTAATGAATTCATCCCCCTATATATGGTAATGTGATAAATGGACAATTCTATGTGCGCATCATAGTTTTTAGGAGCTTCGACCTAGAGGTCACAAGCGCCTCTGTTATTTCAATCATATGGAATATCCCAAGGGTCCACCTAGGTGTACTTTTCCTTTGTGATCCATACATTAGCCGATCTACTAACAGAATTTCACTCGGCATCCGTCACATATTATAATACGTTTATCGAGATGAATATAATGGTAATATTGGGATTATGACTCCCTCAACCTATTTCAGTCCATCTGGGACTTCCTCACCAAATCATGATGTCCAAGGCATGATACACTCAAGTCTGATCAGATCTTCAACATATGTGAAGTCCGAAGGCAAAGTTTGGTACATGGCCAGAATATGGTCATTGACCCAATTAGTTTTGCTGTGCATGTGTAGTGGTGTCGTGCACACTAACTAATCATGCAATAAAGTGAACAGATGTGTAATAATTCTAAGTATAAGAACATGGAAGTTTATATCATGGTATAATTCATAAAAATAAAATCAAAGTATGCAATGTACGATCAATCATAATTAATTATGAAACAAATCAATTAACCCTTAATTAATATCATGAAACAATTATAATTAGCAAACAATTAATAATCATTAATCAAACATTAATTACATTGCTAATTATTTAACAAAGAACCCAACCTGGGCTGACCGGTAGGTTGGCCATCACGCCGGTTGGTCTACCGGTAGTCTAGGCAGGTCCAAACACAATTGATTTAAAGTCCTTGGGCTGATCGGTAGGCTAACCGGCACACCGGTTGGCCATCTGGCAGCCTAGACAGGGGCCAAATTATCTGGGTGCAGGGTCTATGGCTGGCCGGCAGGTTGACCGGCAAACTGGTTGCCCATCCGGCAACCGGGGCAGAAGGTGGGGTTTTTCCAAATTAACTCAGGGTAGTCACCGTCAGGTTAGCTGGCACACCGGCTTGCCACCGGTGGGCTAGGCAGGGGCTTGTTTTCCAAGTTACAGACACGCATGACCACCGGTAGGCTAACCGGCACGCCGGTTGGCCATTCGATAGCCTACACAGTAAGTCAAAATACACTAAAGGATATCCGAGAGGGTTCCGGCAGACCGGTAGGTCTGCTGGATCCAATCTGGGTGAACCGGCAGGTTGGCCGGTACGCCGGTAAGCCGCCGGTTTGCCCAAAAACAGCAATTAAGCATAATTTTCATATTTTAACTCATAATTAGTAATTTTCTTCAACATAAACTCATATTTAAATT
>JAUPMG010149541.1:0-11054 GCA_031762675.1 Pachysandra terminalis
AAAAAAGAGAATTCCTACAAAAAATAGTAAAAGAAAAAAAAATTGAAATAATTGATCGGGGAGTTGCTTTTAAACCATTTAAGAGAAGACATGAAATCTAAGTGGTAAAATTGGAATTAAAAACTTTAGATTCAAGCTTATAAACCGTTCAAGTGAAAACTACAATTTAGGGGGTAAAAATGTAAATCAAAGCTTTTCTATCATCGCAATTAGGGGTGTAAACGAGCCTAGCCGAACTTTGTTTAGTTTGGTTCGGGCTCGTAAAATCTGGACAAGGCTCAAGTTGAGAAAAAATTTTGGGCTCACGCTTGGCTCAAGTTTGCTATTGTTTCAAGGATCAGGCTCGACTCGTAAAAGCTCAGCTCAAATTGAACATCAATTCAACGAGTTTCTAAAAAATTGACTCGTCCCAATCGGACTAGATGCAACTCTTTTTCTACTTCCGATTTTAGAGAGAGAAAAGAAACTCAGTCTGGAGTTTCCCACAAAAACACATTTTTCAACAAAGGGAAGATACACTTCCATCGTACCGGCTTGTTATCACGGTCATTGCAAGTCTTCCATCCCTAACATCCCCCAAGTCATCTTAGTACTAAGGTGAGTATTTACAAATCTATTTTTTTTTTTCTTTGGGAAAGAAGACAGCTCCATCGCACAGCATATATTCTTCACCCCAGATTTCAATCATGGAGGATGAAAGATTCATCTTATATTCTTGGGTAAACTCCACTTGCACCCCCTCACATATCTGACAAAGGTAGAAACACTCCTGTGTTTTCTGAAACACCACTTACACCCCTATCAGTGAAGTCTCACAAACGTGTTAAAATAATATAGTAATTTACTCTTTTAACCCTGTATGAAAATTATATTTAAATAATAAAAAATATATTTTTAAAACAAAATTAACCCTTCTTTCGTTTTAAAACATCTAACAACGAAGACGACGAGAGGGAGAGAGAGTGAGGAGAGCATGAGATATGTGGAGAGAAGGGAGAGCAGAGGAAGTCGGAGCGGTGAGGTTGGCAAAACCGCCACACATGAGTGCTCAGCGGCGACGGATATCTCCGGCAGCAATCAACCCTCTTCTCCATTTATCCGGTAAGTCCCCTTTATTTTCTTCTCCATTTCTTCTTCTCTTCGTCTTCTCCTTCAACCTCTGTCTGTCACCTCTCCCTCAGTCTCTTCCGCAACCTCACCCTCTCCGTCACCTCTCACTTTCTTCGCACCCTCACCCTCTCCGTCACCTCTCACTCTCTCTGCCTCTCTCACCCCCCGTCTCAGCTTCCGTCCTCTTTCTCTCTCTTTGCCTCCCTCTGTTTCTCTCCCTCTCCACCTGTACTGCCCCAGCTAACTTTCTCCCTCACCTTCACCCTCTCTGCACTCTTCCTCTCACCTCACCCTTCCTCTCTCCCTCTGCTCACTCTCTCGCTCCCTTTTCTGTCCGCCCCCCTCTCTCTCTATCTCACTTTCTCCCTCTCAAATTCCCTCTCTTCTGCCTACTGCTGCGGCACCATTGCCGCAGTAGCTCTCTCTTCTTACCACTCACTCCCTCTCTATCTCTCCCCCTCTACATTTTCTCTCTGCCACCCAACTCCCTCTCTCTTCCGCATCTCTCACTCTCCTCAGGTACCCCTCTCCCTCTCTTCCGTACTCCCTATCTCGCCCCCTTCTATCTTTCTCGCTCTCTCTCCGCCACCCCTCACTCTCTCGCTCCCTTCTCTGCACTCCCTCTCTTGCTCGTCTCTCTCTCTCTCTCTCTCTCTCTCTATCTTCCCTTTGTCCTCCCTCGTCTCTCTGCTCTCTCTCTCGACTCTCCTTTTCGACTCACTACGACTTGTTAGAGGAGAGGTAAAGCTACTGTGATGGTGAGGCTTCAGGTGGTTTTAGGTTGCTGAACCAAGAGATTAGAGGAGAGGTAAAGTGGTGACGGAAAGAGAGACGGAGTGAGGCTGGGCTGCGCCAAGGTGAGACGGAGGGAGAATGTGAGCTGAGAGTGTGAAGGCGGGAGCTGAGAGAGGGGAAATGGCGGAGGAGAGAGCAGAGAATGGAGAGAGAAAGTGGGCGGAGGGCAGAGGGTGGCGGTTGCGGTGGTGAGAAGAAGAAAAAGGAGAAGTTACCGGATTCAAAGGGGTTTTGTCGGAGGAGAACGTCGTCGCCGTTGAAATTCGTCGCCCCCGTCGTTCGATCACGTGAAGGGTAATATAGTCAAAAAAATTGAATGATGTCAGCACTTGTCATTAATGTTAACTGGAAAGTTAACAGAAGGGGTGTCACTACAACACATACAAAACCTCAAGGAGTGTGAGTGGCGTTTCAGAAAACACAGGAGGTGTTTTTGTCTTTGTTTGAAATGTGATGGGTGTAAGTGGAGTTTTTGTCTTTGTTTGAAATGTGATGGGTGTAAGTGGAGTTTACCCTATATTCTTCACCCTAGATTTCAATCGATGACCAAAAGACTCAAGAGTATAATCAAATGAAAAAGAGTACGCCGGTTGTTTCTCCCGACTCTTCTCCTATAAATATTGACTTTTAACCTCCCCGACTCTTCTCCTGTAAATCGTTGAGAGACTGAAGAAAATGAGAGAGTGGTGCACATCTGTGCTCCACTTTCAAAAGAGTAATGTTTATTTGTAATTTAAGATATAATTTTAACTAAATTTTTAAAATTATAAAGAGTTTTCAGTCTTTTAATGTTTAGTTGCTAATTAATATATTATTTATGAAAGATGAGTTATAATTTATAACATCTTTTTAATTTTATAACATATATATATATATATCTATATATATATATATATATATATAAGACCCCGAGCCGAGCCTACCTAAACTCGGCTCAGGCTCGTTAAGATAATGAGCCTAAATATTGGGCTCAAGCTCGGCTCATGCGAATCGAGCCCGAGTCCGAGCCGAGCTAGCTCGTCTCGTTGACAGCCCTAATTGCAACTTTAAATGCTGGGTGGATGCTGTTGTAGGAATTTCTTGTCTCCACGTCAGAGTTCCGCTACAGTTGTAGCAGAACAGGGTTTGCTCAATCACGACTCTTATAGAAATGTAGAGAAGGGAGAGAAAGGCTATTTTTGAAATTGCAATCTCTAAATACAAATTACTATTAATTAAATAATTGGTTAAAGCTATCAAGATATACATAGAAGAGAAAGAGATAGATCACATATAAATAGAGGGAAGAGAGTACGAATCCGTTAAAAAGTATGCTTAATCCCATTAAAACATTTATTAAGATTTGATAAAGTGTGTAGATCCCACATAAATTATGTTAATACCTAAAATAACCTTTTTTTAAAAAGAAGAGTTTAGTTATTATTAAGTAAATTATATAAACAATAATGATTATATTTGTCAAGAAAATCATACTACTTATAAAAGTTGAACCAATTTTTTAAGGTTTTGAGTTAAAATATTTTTATTACATATTGTTTTAATATATTATCCTCTATAATTATAATAATTTTTAAATTAAGTAATAATTATTTGAATAATATAACATCAAATCATGATTTTATTGTCTTTTACTTGAAACTTTTTGCATAAACAAATCAATGTAACTAATTAATTAAGCTATAAAATATATATATATATTTTTATATAATTCCAAATTACCTTTATCTGATACAAAGAATAATTATTAAATCATTTAACAAAGTTAAGAGACCTAATACCCGATTCTTAATAGGAACCGAAATCAAATCCCATTATATATCAAGTCTATAAGCCCAAACCCAAATTTTGTTAAGCAAAGTCAATTCTATTAGAAGTATTAGCGATTGTTACGTGCAATATTGTACGTTGATATTTTGTTTAAAATTGAAATATGTGAGAATAGTTATTCTAACCATTTTTTATTATAATAAACTAAAAGACTACATTATTTTTTAGTTTATTAGATATTTTTATCATATTTCAGATTATTTTTATATTTTTATCATATTTCAGATTATTTTTATATTTTTATCATATTTCAGATTATTTTTAAATCTGTTGTTTAAAAAATGACACATTTTCCAATGGGCTTTTCCCTTAAATAATATAGATTGGGAACCCATTGACCCTCCAGTTTCGAAGGCGAGCTGAGCGGCAACATGACTGATAAAGTGTGCATGCAGGGATGGCTACCAAGGGTTAAAGTCTCGGGGATTGGGACGGTCTAGACCGATCCTGATCCGCTACTAAAAGTGGATTGCCCAATTTTCCTTTTTTTAAATTATTAATATTATTTTTTTTGGATTGGCTAGATCTGTTGCTAGACCGGTGATATTGATTAGTACCAGACCCGTACAAATCAACACCAATCTGGACTGTCAAATTTATAAAAAAAAAAGAAAAACATCGAATCGATTGTATCGGTCACTGGACCTGTTGTACCGATCGATCAGTATCGGTATCGGTTATACCGGTCTAGTCCAAAGCCTTAGATACAATAATTCTATCGTAGCTTGGGACTAAACTGGTTTTGGCCGATCTCGGTATGGACCGAATCGGTCCGTTCCTTAGAAACTTGATGACTACTAGAGCTGGCAAAACTTGGCCCAACCCGACTAAACGGGTTAGGGTCGACCCATTTATTAAATGGATTGGATTCGGGTTGAGATTTTCTCGACCCGTTGGTAAACGGGTCGAACCTGACCAAACCTACCAAACCCGCGGACCGGTTTATTATTTATTTATCTATTATTATTATTTATTAATTTAAATTTAAAAATAATAAAAAAATTAAAAATAAATTATTAATTAATTAATTAAATTTTAAACGGCTTGACAGATTCGACCCATTTATGGGCGGGTTGAGTTTGGGTAAAAGTTTTCCGACCCGACCCGACCCGCTTAAACCTGATTCAGTTACAATCCGACCCATTGCAACCTCTAATGGGCTGCCACTATCCAATTTAATGAAGTAAAAATGATTAGGGGCATTTAATGAAATAAAAGTGAGCAATAAAGTGATTAGGGACATCTGAAGAAATAAAAGTGACCAATTGTTTAGTCACTTGATCAGAGAAGCTTTCCCTTGTAATTATGAGATCTTCGACCTTAAACCTTTGTAATGCTGTTCAAGGAAATCATCTTGCTGGAACCAAGAAATAGGATCTTAAAAGATTTTGTGTTGTTCTTTGCCTTCTAGTTTATGTATTTTCTCCGTAACCCCTTGGGGGCATTAAGGAGGAACTTTACGCTGACTCTCTGGGGAGAACCACATTGCGATGGTGCTCTTATATTATTTTCTATGCTTTTAGCAAAAAAAAAAAAAAGGGCATGGCAAATCAAGTCAACCAGAAATGCTTTCCCACTTCTGTGAGGATCAAGGAATGGTGGGTGGGTTTAAAACCCAAGAAGCTTCTAGAAGTTGACTTAAAGAGCAGTTAAAACTAAAGATGATATGGACCAATGGGTTATGGGGAAGTCAACTTTTCACTTTTATTTGGGATTTCACTATATGATGATGGGATGACTTTACAGGCTGCCTAAGGCACTTTGTTCTTCTCCCAGTAGAAGAAATTTACACTCACAATAGGAACTCATATATTATCTTCCCTTCCCGTGAGTATATAATGTTCTGTCATCGCTTTTTTTTTTTTCTCTCCATATATTGGGTTGTTCTCCATCAACATTTGCCACCCTTGAATGCATAGGTTATAATGAGCTTATGTTGGTGGTTGATTAGAGCTGCTATTTCTGACCAAAACCCATAAGGTGCTTGGTTTCAAATGGGTTTGGATTGGTATGACATGGGTATTGACACTTTTCGTCAGTCAACCCATTTAAAAAACAAAGGAAAAACTTGAGGAAGTCCTCGTACTATCATAGACATAATAGCATCTAGTTTATAATTGGTAAATTAATTGTAGTATTATTATTCAAATTGTATATTAAACAAGGTTGATGTATATGATCTAATGCAGAAAAACTTGCTTGTTATTATGATTCATCATCAACGTTAAATCATTTGATATATATTGTTGTAGAAATTTGTGTCTATATCCGAAATAAATGACAAGAAATATGTGTAAAACAAACATCAATTTGATTTATTGCAAGAATAGATACAATTTCTGTGATTTGTATTATTTACAAAGAATAGACCTCTGATTCGATCTCCTTAGGGTGTCTTCAATCCAAGGGCTGGAACAACTTGATCTTGGATTGATTTGATCTTCCTTGATCTTCTTTGCAGTGATCAGGAAGGTGGTAGATTTCACGAATGAAATCGTAGGGATTTGTCGCGAAGTCTTCGGCTTGATCTTCGTGATTGTAGACTTATGAAAGATATGGACCGAAAGTTTCGTCTTGATGTGGATATCTGGGCTTTTGAGCGTATTCATAGAATGAACTTGAATCTTCAGCACTTGTTGTAGGCTAAAGTAGTCGGGGAAGAGCCTTCTTGTTTATGGACCCTCCTTGTCCGGATGTGTTTATCTACTTTCTTCTTAGTGTGAGAAAGAAAGAATGGGTGCAGGATTCCTGATGTAGACTTGAGTGAGCTTTCTCCAAGTCTTCTCAAGATTTCTTCAGAGTTTCTCTAAGCTTCAAAGCTTTCTTTTGGATTTCTAATCCTTGAGAACTTATGTATGGAGCTCTCTATTTATAGGCAAGAGGTGAGGGTGTCATTACCTTGTTATGAAGACTTCATTTGATTGAAAATTTCCATGTGGAGAAGATTGGATTCTCCTACTTTAGCAACAATCTAATTTGATTCTAACTTGCTATTGTAAAGGGAATTTTACCTTTTGATTGAAACCTTCAACATTGAGAGGATTTGTATACCTCAAATTTAGAAGTAATTTGATTTGATTGAAACATGCCACTTTGAGGGAATCTTTTGCCCTTAATTTAGCATGATTTAATATTAGGTGTCTTTCCTAATATTGTTTGCCACTTGAGAGAATATGACATTCTTTATTTGTTTGTCACATGTTGATTCTCCTTAAGATGGGCTTTAGTCACATGTTCGGCTTGTGACTTTCTTTGTGGGCCCACATTTAAATATTGGGCCAGATTTATATCTTTTATTTATCCAGGCCCATATTTTGTGGTATGTCTTGTTGGTTTACCCATTGACTAGTCAACTTTGACTTAGTCAAATTCTTTGACTTAGATGACACAAAATTTTGATGTCTACAATTATTGTACCGTTCTCTAATAGCTTAAGCTTTTAGAGTAAGTGCTCATCAGTATGATATCAGAGCGGGATGTTGAGTGTTCAAATCTTGGGATGTGTGTTTGTGTGTTTATTCTCTCGTAAATGTGTTATTTCCGTGCGGATGTGTGTTTGTCTCGGTGCCCTGTGTTCTCTTACGAATGTGTTGTTCCTGTCTCGAGAGGGAGTTAAATCATACATTGTTATACCGTTGTCTAATAGCTTAAGCTTTTAGCGCAAGTGATTATTAACAATCAACAACGGATGACTCCCTCCTATTTTTTGACACCGCTATACTCTTATACGCGGAGGTGATTTGAGCACTCCTTTGAATCTTTCTACGACTGCAGCGTCCTATTTATAACAAGTGATTATGCAAATAATCATATTAACAAAAAATCACTATCTTAACTTGCAATGAGCAAGTCAAGATTTATAAATAAAAATTCCCAAGGAAAGGAAGCTTTTGGTAGCAAATGCAGTGGAGATATCTGTCCAGCCATTTCTTCCACTTAATCGCCCACAGATAGAAAAAGAGGGAAAGTACACCACTTTCAAAGGATTCATATTATAGCAGTTTGTTTATGCTGAAAAAATGGCTTTGAACTGTGGTGGGAATGATTGGTTCTGCTTTTATACAAGTCCATGATGAAAATTTTCATTTTCCCATTTTATAAAATAATCCACAGTTGAGTTTTCTTTTCTTATTTTTCTTTCTTGTCAGCCGGTATATTAGAGGACACTATTAGGAGACATGATCCTCAACTGGAGATGATAATTTACAGGGGATTACCATTTATATCACAGAATATTGGAAGACATGTTCCTCAACTAAGATAATGAGGTACACAAGCTTACCACATGAGAGAGAGAGAGACACCTTAACAAAAACATAAAGAAAGAGAGAGGCACATTTCTACCAAATGAGGCACATAAAGATTAGGGTAAATTACATTCATATCTCCTTGGTTTGGCACACAAGCTTACCACATGAGAGAGAGAGAGAGGCACCTTACCAAAAAAAAACAAAAGAGAGAGAAGCACATTTCTACCCAAAAAACAAGAATGAGGCACATAAAGATTAGGATAAATTACATTCATATCTCCTTAGGTTTGGTATGATGGCAATAAGTACTCCTCAAACCTTGGCCCTTGCAACCAATTCCCTTGTTGAGCCAAATTAGAAGAGGTCTAACAATTTGTAACAAAAATTGATCATTTGACCATAATACTTCTTTAATCAATGATAATTGTAAGAAACATCAACTATTTTTTAATTGTTTATTTTTTGTTTTTATTTATTATTATTATTTTATATTTTATATTTATTTTTCTTATTTCTTATTTTGTTTTTCTTTATTATTTTATTTTTTATCCTATAATTATAAGAGATTGGGGTTTTCACAATTTTGATTGTTATGAAGTTTCTTTCTTATTCTATAGAAATACATATTTTGTTCTTAAGATCATTAAACAAGATATATAAAGATATTTTTGTCCTTAAAATATATTGCTATAAACAAAAAGAAAATATTCCATTACTTTATTGATCGATAATAACAAAGGGGTTTGTTATAACATATTTTCAAACTATAAAAGAGATATTTGTCATGGCCAAGGCTTGGTTTTGTAGCAACTTGTCAAAATTTGTTGACATGATGATTTGCACAAAATTTGGTGTGCAATTTTTTTTATGTGACTGAACATTTTCAGGATGCCTACGCACCCAAACAGGGATAAAGTCAAATGTATTTCAAAACGTACATTTTTTCATTTTTCTTTATTTTTTTAATTATTATACAATTTATACTCATGTGACAAGGAGTGTCATAGATAGTTTAGACTCGTGTCAAGGAGTGATGTAAATAGTTTAGGCTCGTATCAAGGAGTATTGTAGATAGTTTAGGTTCGTATCAAGGACCACTGCAAATTAGTTTAGGCTCGTATCAAGAAGCAATTTTTTTTGACTTTCTTTTCATTGATTTGGTTGTCGTCTTTGTCTTCTTTGGACAAATAGCTAGAATCCAACCTTCATCTTCAGTTGCATTCATGCCCCCAGTCATCAAATTAATGAATTTGGTTTTCGATTTGGAGAAGATATTGATGAAGAAAAGAGATGAGAGGCAGGATTGTCCCATCGGGCATGCTAAATTTGTAAACACAAATTTTATTATTGAAGAATCAACGAAAAAAATCAGTAGATACGAAATCAATTTGTAGAGATTTAAAAATGAGTGACCACAATCTCTAGGGCTTTTCTTCGTACAAACGAAAATATCTTCTGATTCTTCTCTTTAGGGTCTCCAATCCAAGGGCTGCAATAACTTATTCTTGGGTTGATTTGATCTTCCTTGATCTCCTTTGCTGCGATCGGTTAGGTAGTAGATCTGATAGATTTCATAAATGAAATCGTAGGGATTTGTTGCGAAGTCTTTGGCTTGATTTTTGGGCTTGTAGACTTATAGAAGATGTGGATTGAAAGCTTCAACTTTAATGTAGATCTCTGGGTCTTTCAACATATTCAGAGATGGAGAGCTTTATCTTCAGGCTTGAATGCAACTTTAGAACTTCAAGTCTTCAGATCTTCATGCCTTCAAGACATCAAATCTTCGAGGTGTCAGAGCAATAGAACTTTAGCATCTCTTTTCCTTCTTCTGATTCCCCTTTGAATGGGAGAGGACTATCCCTATTTATAGATTTGGTAGGGAGAGGCCTCTTTGAATTAGAGATAATTCTCAATTTAATTAGGGATTATCTACATGTGGGAGGGTAGAAGTGTATTTGTTCTCAACCACTTAAAGAGATTATCCAATATAAGATAATTCTCTATTTAAGAATTATCTAAATTTTGATTGGATAGCTTTTAGATAATTATTTTGAGAATTATCTTGATTTTTCTGTATTTTAGGATAATTCTTATTTAATGAGAATTATTATAACTTTAATTCAATAATTCTCCGTGGGTATCATTTGAACTAATGAAAAATTCAATTTAAGATAATCTTATTTTAGTGGGCCCATCTAGTGAGATCATGCCATGTGGTAGAATTTTGATCTTCAAAATTTTTCCTTTTACATATAGTATTTCTCTGCAGCAGAAAAACTTTACTGATTGTTTAAACCCCATCCAAAAATTTGATTTTTATGATTTGTTACCTCCCTTTTTTAAGGATTTCTTTGTTCTCAATTTTATTTTTTATTTTGATAATAAGGTTTTCTCTCCCTCTCTCTCTGTCACGCCCCGAATCCGAGATATATGATCTTGAGGATTTCCAAGGGAATGACTTTCGGATCCAAAACCATGGATGCGGCAAAACCAACAAATAACCCGAGATACAACAGAGCATACTAAATACAATGGAAGTCTGATAAAATTTAAACCAAATCCATTATCCAAAATTCAACCATCATAAATAAAATCTGAATTAAAACTAACAATTACATTTTTGCTGCCCACTAAGGGTCAAAACACGATTATTAGAATCTATCGAGGCCTATCAACAATTCCTAATTCTTAAAGCTTCATTATCTTATTCACAGCTAGTTAAGGCTTTCCGTCCTAGTCATGCCATCTCTTTTATGGACCACCTGTTTCAACATAAGGGTTGAACTTGGAGGCTCAGTAGGAATAATCTAAAGTAATTGTAGCAGTTATTTCCATTATCATATAATGAAACGGGTTAATTCATGTATTATCCTACAACCACATAATTATAGCACCCACAATGTCCTTTAACAACAATTAATTACATACATCATACATAAATAATCAAATGAGACTTCATTATTTCAGTGTACAATTCACAGACTAAGTATCATATTCCAGTCTCATGATTCCATCATGCCATCATATTTCAAATGCAAAAATTCATAACAACTAATATGATAATTTCATACC
>JAUPMG010149551.1:0-11053 GCA_031762675.1 Pachysandra terminalis
TTGGCATAATATTTTTCAGGTTATATTCATATACGCGATGTGCCTCCAGAATAGGCGTATGATAGAGCGGTTTGTGAGGAGGATCGACGAGATCATGGGTTTGTGTTATGGAAGTTAGTGTGAGTTCCAGACATGCATTTTTGTTTAATGTAATTTAAATTGCACTTAGAGATTGTACAATTGAGGCTGCATAAGGACTGATTATTGAACATTCATAATGATAAATATATTTATGCATTTGATTAGTTTAATGCCAGATTAATGTATAACAATTCAGGTTATCGATCTTTTGGATTATTTCCGCAGTTTACCTTTAAATAAATGACAAATGATGATTATTGTCTGAGGAGTGTATGTTGGCTTCCACCCTCACCTTGAATGCTTAAGTTAATTAATAATATTTGAGGGACTACCGGTCGTTGCAATGAGGGACACTTAACGTATCATGTAAACATAGGCATAAACCACATTGCACTGCATTTCTTGTTTGAGCATACATTAGTTCATCTGAATTTTTCATTCTCGCATCATAATCATATCATAACATCTCTCATGTATCTCTGTTGTCATTATTGTTTTATCGCTGGATTTTGATCATACATGATGATGTGGATGGTAACTGGATCATGCTTGCTGAGTATTCCAAACTCACGCAACTTTCATGTTGCAGGTCGGTTTTGAGTGGCTGGACGCTGCAGTTTTCTTTACAGCTTTTCTAGTTTATTTCTGTTGTAATAAATTGGGACCATGTTTATTTGGATCAGTTATGTAAGGCTCTGTTGTAGCCATTTTATTTCTTTATTTGAATCTTCGTTTGTACTTCCGCCACTCTGAGTTTATAAAATAAAGCTTATGTTTATTTTATCTCTTTTATGATTTGGCTAATCTGCGGTCCAAAAATGGATCCTGAAGGTCTTGCCTCGTGATCCGTGCCATCCCACCATGGGATCTGGGGTGTGACAGAGCACATCGAAGCTAACCTAGCAACACAAAGCCTAGACCGCCGATGAATCAACGGCTAGTGCTCTTCTTCTTCTTCTTCTTCTTCTTCTTCTTCTTCCTCTTATGTTCTTTTGACCAATAACAATAAAGATGGTCTAGAGGGGATCGGTAGAGCTGCTACTGCACAAGAAAAAAGATAGTCAGCATTCAAGATGAGCATGTGTTATGATAGGCAAATGAACAGGAAAATCAACTACCATTTGAGTCAGGGATCGATTGGATCACCCCCAAATCAATAAGATGATCCAAATTAGTCCCAGATTCTCAAAAACTCCCCCCCCCCCCCCCCCCTTCATATGATCGATCACGGCTTGAAGAGACAGGATCAGCCAAGCCGAAGGAGCACTCAGGCAAAGGAGGGATCGATGGATTGAAAGGAGCCATGTAGACTAGCTTGGCATTCTCAAATTCTGCCCCAGAGTAACATTGGTCAAGTAACCACCTTGCCATGCATTCAGATTCATGCTCTGAAAGCCTTGGGTTGTAGGTTTGTTTCATTTTTTCCTCTCTAAAGGCCGGGGAGTCCCTTGGATCTTATTTCAGCAGATAGAAGTCCTTAAACTTCCTAATAGACCGAATACAGTTAGAAATACCTGGTTCGGCCTTTTGTTTCTTTGCGGAAGGAGGCCGAGGAGCTAAGAAACTTTTTTTCTTTTTTTCTTTGGAGGAGGAAGGTGTTGTAGAGTCGACCTTTGATGTTTCACCTATGACCCGAGATGACATGGCAGAAGAATCAGTATCCTTTGCCCTTTTCGATTTTTGGGAGACTCTCTGGACGGAAGACCAAGGTAGGCAAGATATTCCTCTTGCATTCGAGTAAAAGTCCGGGCAACATAATAAGACCACAAAATCTTGAAGGCATCAATGGAATAGAGACTGTTGGGAGGAAAGACCATCGAGAATCCTTTGACATGATGGAAGAAATGGATCAACAACATACGGTATGAATCGGGAGATTTGATAACTACCCGTTTAACAGAGTCATCATTTAGGGAAAAACACAAGGGGACAAGGATAGCTTGAGTAAGCCCAAACTGGAGAGAACAAAAATATGGAAAGTATGGCTCTACTCTACATTTTTGGTTCCAGTCGGGTCCACTGCTCATGGCTCCGCCATATGGGAGGTCCCGATGCAACAGGTAACTTCCCTAGAGTTCACCCCTACACCTTGTCGCTACAGAGTCCTTCACCAAATGGAAATCACGGTCAGGTAACCATTTAGATTTGTCTGACTGAATAAGGAAAGGCTAAAACATGAAATCCCGGAGAAGAAAGAAAAGCAATCACTAAAGGAGAGATTCGTGGCAGAAGAGTTCACGCACTTCTAGTAATTCACAATAATTTATAAAAAATGGCACAACTAAGCATAACAAAAAAACAAACGGCTCTAATTAATCTAGGGTATCTATAAAGCTAGATATATAATTACTATCTGCTAAGCTCATTTAACTAAGACTTTTCTTTTTTATTTCTTCTAAAGTTAGTTGACTTCCTAAAATTTCACTAGTAAAGGGCAATTTTGGCTGCACATGTCTTATGTGATTTGTAAAAGCTGTTCTAATAAAGCTATAATTATCTAAACACCACTTCCTTTGTGACTCAGTAAATTCTATAAGTGGACTTCAAAACTGAAGTACCCCTTTAACTTCTTTGTTCATAAATCTTATTGGGTCAGGGATTGTAAAGTTCGCGTTGCAACTACAAAGCAGTAGACTGAACAATCCGAAGATAACAGTTAAGGCAATGAGGCTTAACCTGAATTCTGCTGGCTTAATAACGATTCAAAGAACATACCAAAAATGGTGTTTTTGGTAAAGAGCTTTCTAATTTTATGTTTAACTATTTTAAGCTATAAATAAACTAATTAATCTAATCCTAAGATCTTAACTTGGCTCTGATACCAGAAAGGGGACCCCTCTTAATTTTATCAAGATTGCTCTAAACAGACATTTTAACCGACTTAGGATAATTACTTCCCTTCACAGCCAGACCAATCTATTCGAACTTTCCCAACCAAATAAAGAGGTTGGATAATCACTGTAATTAAACTTAAGGGTCTAGACACCTATACGGAATTAACAAATGAGTAGTTGGTTTCTCGGAAGAAGATAGATGAGCATATGAAATAGGATTGCTGTCCAATAAATCCACAAGCCTAGCTACTCAAGTAGCTAGATAAGCATGTGAAATGCAGTTTGTGCATGTAGTTCCTACATTACATTACCCGATTCCCATTATGTGGAGTCGGACAAAAAATAAAATAAAAATACTATTAGTCATTCATTGATGTGTAAGGAAAAGTTGTATACATTATATACAAGTTCTAGTGTATACATGTGTCGAGGGACACTATTGGACGGATCAAACTTAAAGAGGATTAGGAAGAAAAAAAGTCACAATATGAAGGACTCTAAACATTTGATATACAGATCGGATGGCTAAGATCATCCGGTCAAACGAATATTTGGCTATGGAGTAAGTGGCACTACAGCTAAGTTTGTTATCCCTTGATGTTAAAATAAAACAAGAGATTAGCTGCTTAAAAAGTGATTAGTTAGACCCTAATTAGACCCTAATCAGTCACTAAGCCCTAATTCTGATTCTGGTATCAGAATTAGTTTTTTTTTCCTTGTAAATTAGGTCACATAACCCTAATTAGACTCTTATCATTACAACATAGATCAAAGAATCAGATTGAATCCTTTCCTCGAATACCAATCGACGTTATCCAGAAGCTTCCACGGCGTTGAAAGCATACTCTGATTATTCACAAAGAACCCAAAGTACATTAAAATTAAAACTTTTCAGAATAGAAAAGAGAGAAAATCACATAAACAACTAGCATCAAATACATCATAAACCCTATTCATATTGAACATTTCAAAGAACTCCAATGGGGATTTTAAGTTGAAACCTATACAAGTGCATATATCTCAATTAATCAGAAAATCCCCAAAACCTAAACCAATTTCAAAGCTTAGAACGACTAGAATCAAATGCGTAAATGAAGTCTTACCAACTTGGAAGAGACGACCTAAATCAATTTCAAAGTCGGTGAGCGATTGCGGCAAGCGACTGATGGCGAGGAGAAATCGGCGAGCGACCGACGGAGAGCGAGCGATGGGTGAGCAAGCGACAACGAGCAAGAGGGAAAGGGAAAATCGTCGAGCAAAAGAGAGAGGGGCAGAAGAGAGGAGCAACGCGCGCGAAAAAGGGAAATGACTTTGCGGATGAAGTTATAAGACATTTGTCGGCGGTCTTAAATAACCGCCGACAAATATTAAACATTAATGGCGTTCTTATATGGACCGCAGATAAAGAATGACTCTAACTTGGCGGTTCAATAGGGACCGTTATTAATTTATTACTACTTGGAGGCGGGCTATCAAAAACTGCCGACTAGTAGTATAATTATCGGCGATCTAAGTAGACCGCCGAGGTTAATACTTTAGATGGCAGTCATTTAAAAACCGCCGTGAAATATCGCCGACAAAGCGTCAACGTTTTGTAGTGAAATATTGCAGATCTGCCAATGGGAGACCTCAGACTTTGGCAGAAGGTGGAAGGGAAATATTCATATAGCCAACATTGGAGCAACCATAGAGGCCTTCCAACAGTTGTTAATTCCCTCACAAACACTTCATACAAATTACTATACAAGGAGGCCAACATCAAGGAAGCAAGAGAAAGTCTACGACCGGCCGCCAAGGCAACGGCTAGGTAAGAGTATTCTTTGGTCATTTGACCAGAAGTAACACAAAGGAGAGTGATGCATAGCAACATGAGAAGAAAAGAAAAATGTTCCTGAACGGTCAAAGGACCGCATGACTTCTTCTCCTGGGCAATATAAGTCTCGTCACAAAGACGTTCTGGTTATCAAAGGAGACCTCATCTTGCACTACGGCAAAGACCGGACTGATGTACTCACCTACTAGGGGTAGGTCAGTCAAGGTAGCAACATCCAAGACTGTCGGTCACACGAGCCGCCTGGCTGCACTCGACCAATAGGCAAAAGGGGACTCGGGAGGGAACACCCTAACAGCTCACCAACAAATCCAACATAGACTTGTTTGTCGTTTATAAACATCCCATTTAGGCGGCTGATGACATTCTCATTAGGTTTAATATCCTCACCAACCCTAAAGGTGATAACTTCACGGTTGCCTCAGTAGCATCAGTCTCCATATAACAACAATGTGTGCAATCAAGCTATCTTGCTTTGCTGTTTTAGGTTTCTTGTTTAGTTGTTGTAGCCATGGGTTCCGTTTTTAGCTATGTAATTGCTATGTTTGGTTGCCTATAGTGGGTGGACTGGTTGTAGTTCTCTGTTGCTGGGCACTAGGGGTGGCATGTATCTGATGGAACTAAAATAATAATAATGGGTGAGAGGACTAAGAGAATTATGATAAAATAAATGCAAGAGAGATAGCATAGAATAAGCTCCAAACATGATGACGATGGTAATTTCTTTTCTCATCATTTTCCTTCCATTAAAATGCTATAATGTCTTAATTTTCAAATGTACGCTCGTGCGTGCGCGCGCACACACACAGTTGGTATTGCCAGTCCTTAAGACTGGGGTGTACATGGGCAGAGAATCAGAGATCCAAGACATAAATGGCTGAGCCCAAGCAGTGAAGACACAGCGTGTCACAGGTTGAAATTGATAATGCCCAAGCTCACATCAATATTAGCTATTCGGCCTTGCCAGTAACCTTCAGCTAGGCCTAAGCTTAATTTTAAGTTAAAACCCTCGGTAAAAACCTGCCGAGCCATTTATTCATTCAATCTTTCAAGCCCAAGGTTTAAAGGATCGGACAGGACTGATCCGGCCCTAAGCCACTATACTTATGTATTGTGAGGGTTTGGAGGGTTTGGACCGGGCTGGTACAACTAATACCGGTACAGGTCAGTTTGTACAACCAGTTCGATCACTGGTACAACCGATTTTATATATATATATAGAGAGAGAGAGAGAGATATATATATGTGTGTGTTTTTTAAAATTTATAAATTAGACGGTCTAGAGATATTGATCTGGATCAGTCTGGTATCTACCGATCCTAATCAGTATTGCCGACTTGACGATCGATGTCACCGGTCTGACTACCGATCGGGCCGATACAATTTTTTTAAAAAAATAAAAAACAAAAATTAAGAGCGGTCCACTTTTTTTACCGGATCGGGATCGGAACGGTACTATCGGTCCGTCCGATCCCCGATCCCGAGACTTTAAACCTTATTCAAGCCCAAGATTCTAGAATCTATACAAAGGAAATCCACATTCCATACAAAGCTTTGTAATTCAAACCCAAAACGAGCTGAAAATGTGGAGAGATAAGAGCCCTGGAGTGAAGATCCTCTGGCTATGGACCTTTGGAACAGCTGCTGGTACTGGAATCCCAAACCCTATTTTTGTCTTCAATTGATCACCGTTTCTACTGTTTTGTCTTTCCTTCTCGGAATGAGACCCTTTTCTTGCAGTTCTTGTTACTAGTGTTATGAGAACGAGGTTAAAGGAGATGGAGAAGCTCATGAACAGTGAAGAAGAAACCATTCGAACCGAATCAACTCCGATCGACGGGTCGCCAGATTCTCACGGAGTCATTGGAGAGCATGATTCATAGGTAGAATCTATAAAGTATTTCGAATTTGTAGTTTTCTTTTGAAATTTATCTGTTGATTTTGCTTGGAGTTATGTGATTGATGGAGTGGATTTGAAACGTTAATTTATTCTTGTTCTTTGTTTTATGCTTCGTTGTGCATTTCGATAAATGGAATGTCTGTTGAGAAGATGATAAGCAATATATAGAAAAGGAGAGAAGAAATATGCATCAAGTGAATTCGTTGTATCTGTTGTCTGTCATGGAAGATATACAGTAAACAACTCACTCACATTCCTTAATCAATTTGGTTTGCTCGTAATGGTTCTATTCAATTAATCTACTAAATTATTTCAAAAATTTAAAGTACTGTTATAAGATGAGATATGACTGTTAGTACCTAGTCGGTTGTGATTCTGGGTCTCTTAGGAATACAATTGGTGTGGGGAAGTGAGATCCGGAAGGGAAAAGCTCTCTGTGTAGACAAATTTCACATGATAAAAATAGCCGAACACGAAAATGTCAACAAATTTAATTTTATTGATTTGATGAATTTAATGGGTACAGTTTTTATTTTATTATTTTTTCATAATTTATACAAAGAATGGAAACCCTCTGATTCTTTATTGATAATATGGCAATGAGGTCACTAGCTTGATGTACACCAGTATTTCGATGTAACGAATTGGAGCATGTGATATAGGCTTTGGCATGATCCACACAGTCCACTATGATTGGGAGCGAACAATGGGGGGCTATGGCTCGATCAACACCATCCACTGTGATGCAGTGGTTTGGAGAGAAAAAAATTGGGGGCTTTGCTTGATTAACACCATCCACTGTAATGGTTGATCGATGCCATTATATGATGGAGGGGTGAGATGACTTGATCCCAAGTTAATTGATTTTGCAAGATTGTTCATCATACGGTAGAAGGGGCCTTTGACTTGATCCATACCATACACCTTGATGAATGGTTGGCAATCTTATAACGATGATGATCATTGATCGTATGTGATGTGGCCATTGGCTTAATTCATGCCGTACACTTCGATGGAAGATTGTGATCATCCCAATGTCAACGAAAGTGATCTGATGATGGTGATGATCGTTGATCCTATGGTGTAGGAGCTGTTCGACTTGATTTACACCATATATTGATGGAGGGTCTAAATCATCTCACTGTAAATGGATACAATTTGATGATGATGAAGATGATTCTTGATACCATACACTTTGATGAAAAAATCAATTGTACGGAGCTGGGCTGTTGTTATAGAGATTTAGAGTGTGCATGTGTCCTTGGCTTGATCGTTAACTTATACTTGGTATTGTGATAAGGAGCATGTGGAGTAGGGTCTTTCGCTTGATTCACACTTTTCTTGAGATGTTGATTTTCAAAGGGAGTTATCAGTCAGCAAAACAAGTGCCTTCATGAGGAATCAAGAGCATTTTGTGTAAAAATTGTGGTTTTTGTCTTCACCACGTTTTCAAGGTCCAGTTTAGTGGCGAGTTAAGTTGAATTCCTTGAATATCCACAGTCAATTTGATGAGGTATACTTGTTGTGCTATGTGGAGGCTGATGACTTGGTCCAACCGGTCAATTTGCCGAGAAGCTGGCGATTTTGTTGAATAACACCAATAGTACAGTTTCTCCTTGATCTACTAGAGAAATATGATGGCCAAGTTAGATGCATGGCATTTGAATGACCTTCAATGAGGGTGATGCAGACTTGAAGCTGTCACAACCTTTAACTTCGGTTTAGCAATATGGGTTCTTAAAAGTAGATTTATGCTAAAATAGAATTGAATCCAGTTTCTTTTTAATGTTTTGTCACGTGTTCAATGAATAATCATAGGGGTTTGAAGATCCAATCCCAACTTGACTTGTGCAAAAACTTTAATGCCTACCTTGGTCGTAGGACCTTCAATGAGGGTGCTGCATAGCATTTGGATGACCTTCAATGAGGGAACCGAAGTTAAAGGTTGTGAGAGCTTCAAGTCTGTATCACCCTCATTGAAGGTCATTCAAATGCCATGCTTCACCCTCATTGAAGGTCCTCTGACCAAGGTACACTTGTTGTGCCATGTGGAGGCTGATGACTTGGTCCAAGCATTCAATTTGTCGAGAAGCTGGCGACTTTGTGGACTAACACCAATAGTACAGCTTCTACTTGATCTACTAGAGAAATATGATGGCCAAGTTAGATGTATGGCATTTGAATGACCTTCAATGAGGGTGATGCAGACTTGAAGCTGTCACAACCTTTAACTTCGGTTTAGCAATATGGGTTCTTAAAAGTAGATTTATGCTAAAATAGAATTGAATCCAGTTTCTTTTTAATGTTTTGTCACGTGTTCAATGAATAATCATAGGGGTTTGAAGATCCAATCCCAACTTGACTTGTGCAAAAACTTTAATGCCTACCTTGGTCATAGGAAACCCAAACATTGACAACTTTACATGTAAAGATTGCCAAAAAGTTCTGAAGTGAACTTCTCAAAAAAATGAGTGTAGTGATAATATTGTCATACGTTTTGCTAAAATAGAAATAGAATGGAGAGGAGATTTTGTCAAGTTGAAGAAAAATCATTCTATTTTAGAATTTAGCAAAACCCTAAAATCGCTCTTTGAGTAGTGGAAAGATCCCATGGGTTTTCATTGGAAGTTGTCCTGGATGATTCGAAGACCCTGTGGCTGCTGAAAGTGTTGAGTGAGGTGGTAGGAGGTGGCTCGTTTACGGGTTTTGAAAATCTAAGGAAAGGAAATAGGATTTGCATGTTAATGGTAGGGAAGAATGGTAGAGGAAGACATATCTCCCTGTTGTTACGGCTTGGAGAAGGTTGACGTCAGATGGTAATTTTTCTAAAAGGAGAATAGAGTTGCAGTGGAGGTTGGTATACGACGTTCTATATTGGAGCTTGGATCTCCGGTGTAGTGCTGTGAAATCAAGTTCCCATTTCATAACCAATTGTCCGAATGTATTAGCCCTTCCAAAGCTCGTGTCTGATCATATCCCAATATTGTTAAGAGTGTTAAGATGCTCTCCAAAGACCTTCTCCTTTCAGATTTGAAAATATTTGGTTAGAGGAGCGTTTTTGTGAGAAAGTTAAAGCGTGGTGCGGGAGTATTTTTCAGGGACCGTGAGCTTCATTTCTGTAGAAAACTTAAGTTTTGAAGTAGAAAATCAAACTGTGAAATAAAAACAGTTTTGGAAGAGTAGAGGATAAACTAAAAGAAACACTCTCCAAAATCCAACAGTTGGATGATGAGGAAGAGAGAGGGGAACCAAAATACAGAATTTTTTCACATAATGGCTAATGCAAGATCAGTTATAAGAAAGGTGGAAGTGGAAGGGGTATTTATGAGGAAGAAAAAGTAATCAAGAAAGCTGTAGTAAGTATATTATTAAAAATGTTTGAAACAAACAAGCTCTCTTAGACCATTGGCAGATGGAATGGAGTTTGACATGATAAACCCAGAAGATAGGGATTGATTGGAAAGCCCCTTTTATGGAAGAAGAGGTTTGGGAAGTGGTGAAAGAATTGAAGGGTGATAAGGCACCGGGACCAGTTGGTTTCACCCTAGCATTTTATAAGAAATGTTGGCACATCACTAAGGAGGACCTCTTGAAGGTTTTCCAGGAGTTTTTCAAGTCCATAAGATTTGAGAAAAGTGTTACCGATCAAAAAACAGAAAAGATTTGAGAGAAGTGCTAATGCCACTTTCTTTACCCTTATCCAAAGAAGGAAGGTGCTATTAGTTTGAAGGACTTCAACCCCATTAGTCTGTTGGGAAGTTTGAATACAATTTTAGCAAAACTCTTGGCCAACAGGCTAAGAAAGGTCCTCCTTAATATTATCTCAAGCTCCGAAGGTGTGTTTGTGGGTGCTTAGTGTTTAAACTCGGTATCGGATAGGGGATCATCCCGGTCCGATACCGAGTAGGATCGGCAATCCAACTCTGGATCGGCGATCCAAAACATGAATCAAAAGGCCCTTTCTGATGTCAGCCCTACAAAACAAAAGGCCCTTTCTGATCAGAAAAGAACAAGAGAAAGGAATCAGGAATGAGAACTCTGGATCGGCAAATCTCTCTTTCTGGATCTCTTGAATCCTAGATTGCAGCAGCCCATCATCGTTTGAAGGGTAAGTCTCTCTCTCTCTCTCTCTCTCTCTCTCTGAAAAAGTTTCTTTTTGGTGAGAACTCTCTCTGAAAAACTTTTTCCCTAAAATCCCAAGTCAAGCTCTCTCTCTCCCTCTCTCAGTCTGAAAATTTCTTCTTCAAGTCAAGCTCTCTCTATCTCTCTCGAAATTTCTCCCAACGAACTCTTTTTTTTAAAAGACGACCACTTCTGTAAACTTTGAGGGTTCTTCTTCTTCTTCTTCTTCTTCTTCTTTCTTTCTTTCTTTCTTTCTTTCTTCTTCCTTTCCCCTGTTTCTCTGCA
>JAUPMG010149571.1:0-11052 GCA_031762675.1 Pachysandra terminalis
ATTTCCATTTCAACTGACCATAGTTTTTTTGTGAGTGCATCTGATGATTCCACTGTCAAGGTATGGGATACAAGAAAATTGGATAAAGATCTCTTTTAGATCGAGGTTGACTTACCCTTTAGATGGAAGCTGAGCACTGTGCACTACAATGCTCCGGGGCTCTGCACAAGTTGTTGTTGGAGCATGCGACGGCACTATACATATGTTCTCTGTTGATCATATCTCTAGAGGACTGGGAAATGTTGTTGAGAAGTACTCAGGTATTGCCAATGTTGAAAAGAGGGAGGTCGATGAGGGTGCTATTCTCAGCCTGTTGAACTATTCATAAGATGGCTGCGCTAGTCAGTTGGTTATGTACAGCACTCAAGGTTGTGGGATCCATCTGTGGGATACAAGAACAAATTCAGTGACATGGATGTTGAAAGCGATTCCTGAGGAGGGCTATGTATCTTCTCTGATAACAGGCCCTTGTGGGAATTGGTTCGTGTCTGGTTCTTCGAGGGGTGTGCTTACTCTTTGGGATCTGAGGTTCCTTGTACCAGTTAACTCATGGCAGTATTATCTTGTATGTCCCATAGAGAAAATGTGTCTGCTCATCCCCCCTCCAAATGCCTCTCAATCTGCTACTGCACAGCCCCTTATTTATGTTGCTGCAGGCTGTAATGAAGTTTCTCTCTGGAATGCAGAGAATGGAAGCTGCCACCAGGTACTTCAAATCATTTACTTTTGTTTGCTATCTTGTGATGACAATAAAATCCAATTTGGAGTTGTTTTACTTTTGTTTCCAGGTTTTAAGGGGAGCAAGCAATGAAACTGATGCTGAAATGTCTGACTTGCCATGTGCGCTTGCCAGACCATCCAGTAAGTCCAGTTCTAAACAAGACCTGAGACGGAATATCAATCCAAAGTACAGAGTTCCTCCACGTCTTCCTGGTATACACTCATTACTTCCCTTACCTGGGGGAGATTTGTTAACTGGGGGAACCGACTTGAGGATACATTGCTGGGATCATTGCAGGTTTTGTTTGAAGCCCTCTCGTCTCTTCACGTGTTTATCTTACAATAATATATTTTCTGATCGACTACTATTTGTCAATTTGCAGTCCCGATCGAAGTTACTGTGTTTGTGGGCCATCCTTAAAGGGAATGGGAAATGACGAGTTTTATGAAACCAGATCTAGTTTTGGGGTGCAAGTTGTGCAGGTACGTTTGCTGTGAACTCCCTTGTTGAAGAACTTGGCAATTGATTGTGTGTGTGTGTGTGTGTGTTTTTTGTGTTTGAACCTCCTTTTTGTTGGAATCTAGGTCGAATTTGTCATCTTAGATCTCAAACCTTTTATTCAAATACCTGTCTAGATACTACTATATAGTTGTGGTAGAACAATATATTGACCAAAAGATAATGATCTGTTCACTTGCTGGTATGCAGGAGACTAAGAGATGGCATCCTACAACCAAGTTGACAGCAAAAGCAATCGTTGCAGCTGCTGCCACTGATCCTGCAGGTTGCCACCGTGACTCCATCCTCTCATTGGCTTCTGTGAAGTTGAACCAGAGGCTTCTTATATCAAGCAGTAGAGATGGTGCCATCAAGGTGTGGAAATAAGGAACCAAGCACCTGGGAAACTGTGTATATACATATTTACTGCAATTATCAGTCGAGAAGTTCGTCATATGGAGAACGAAACATAATCATGAAGGTCATGAGCTCTTATGCCTTGCTAGCAGATTTCCTGATCACCTCCTGCCCGATTTGTATAGCGTTGCAAGTAAGTGTGTGTGGGATAGATCAGGAATTTGAATTATTGAATGTCAAAAATCATGTGTGCTTCTTTCTTCAGTATAAGAATCTCTATTGATATTTCTTGGAAAAGAGTTTTTTCTTTTTTTTTTTTTTGGGTAAATGGATCTTTGTATAAATTTATCCCTAATTTCTTTATTTATTTAAAAAAAAATTTCTTTGGGATTCCATCTGGTGGATCAGATGGCAAAATGATCTCAAGAACTTCATTTTGACAACTTAGTCCTTAGTTGGTTAGGCAGAATTTGAGAAAAAAAATGAAAATATAATGCAACTTTTCATCCCTTCAGCGCGTTTGGACGTAGAAAGGTATGATACCAGACAAAAATGATTATTGATCATTGAGTAACAGGTTAAATTCAGCCTTTCCTCATGTAAAGCCTTGGGAATATTTGATTTTTCATTAGCTATATAACACAAACACTCGTGTTAATTGACCATTGAGGACTAGCGACGCATGGTTGACGGCTCTCCAAATTTCATGTTGTACGAAACGCCACGACTCTACTGTGTTCAAGCTCTTCGCCTTTCAATGGCATCATCTATCCCAGGAAACGATTTAGATCCATTGTCATCGTGCTTCAATGGCCCGTAAATCTGCAACATATGCAACAGTGGTAAAATTCAAATCAATTCATGTCATTGTTTCTTTCACAACAATGAAAGAAAATAAAAAACAGAAGACGAAAGCTTGTGAAGAAGCGTACCAAATGCTTATACCGCGGCCTTCCAAAGAGCCCATCGCGGTCTGTAACTGCTCACTCTGCTATCATTAGTCTGTCATTCAGCTCTCGCACTTTCAGCACATCTTTTTTCCACATCGATGCCCAGCCATTATTTTCTTCTATTGCCTAAAGCAGATCCTTCCGTATTCGATAAATCTACTTGGTAAAATAAAAAATGTTATGGACGATTTTGTGAAGCAGGAATTCAAGTCATACCATTCTTTGGCTATTTATCTTGGTGGCCGCTTTCTTGAGCTTCTCAATGGACTTGTACAACGGCTTGAAGCTCATTCCCTTATCTGTGAACTCTTCTTCAAGATCCTTCGTGCTTGCCTAATGACTATTATTCAGAGTCTCCATGAATTGCACAAATGCATGCATAACAAACTCTTGTTCAAATAAATCATTATAAAAAAAAAAACAAAATTGTGTCTTATGCATCAATTTTCTCATTCTATATATACTCGCAATCTTTTCCTGGACTTACAATCATGAGGAGTTGTAAATTAAAGAGATTTGGATTCCAACGACGGACATATATACAATGTGTCAAATGCCAAATTTCTGTGATTCACAAATTTAATTCTTACAAAATTACTGCCTTGTTCGTCTGTTCTATAAATTAATATAGTATCAAACCATACTAGATTTTACGAGTACACATTTTTGAACAATATCTAAAATAAATCAATATATTATTATAATTCTATTTTATCAATATATAGCAGCTAGGATATTCTAAATAGAGGTTCATCATACAGTTGGGATCGGTGTCTGCGGTTGTGTCGGAGTCAAGACAATCAAAACATGAGGTAAATATACTTACCTGGAGCTCATAAGCATAGGAAAGATAGTTAGAAGGCAGGAACTCCTCATCAGCAAGCCGAAGAGCCAGTAGACCCCAAATGATGGCCGCTTTTAGAAGGGAAATTAATGGAAGATAAAAAGGGGGAAAAAGAAGTCAAATTCAATTGGGATAGGGGATTCAAGAATAAGACTTCAACAAATGATTTGAACCATTTTTTTTTTTGATCAGTTTTCTTAGATTTTGATCAGTTTTTTTAAACCAAAGTGTAGCCTCTATATGTGAACGAGTAATTTGTAGGATGCTTTTGTTATTCAACTTGCAAATCAGTATTCATCTAATCTTTTTATATTTTCACAGGAATGTTCACCAAACAATTAGGAGGGAGGGTCTAGTGTTTGTCTAGCAACCAAATAATCTGAATTTATGAATATGATGAAAGATGCTTCAGATACCATAATTTGATGTTTGGAGTATGAGATCAAAAAGTGCTTGAAAAAAGCAAAAAAATAAAAAATAAAAAAATTACAGACCTGCTACATGCCGATGGAACATTGGATCACCAAATTTCTTCATCGAAACGAAATCGTCATACATTGAGTGGTAGACTAGGTATCCTGCAATGGATAAATGCTCCTATAGTAAACCAGATTATTCGAAGCATGATGATATGTTTGCGCATAGATTAAGGATAGACAATTGAAAAATACATATATTTCAAAAGCATTCCAACAAATGAAAGGATATGGAAATGTAGTTCAACACTAGTGTGATCAGTAAAGGGAAAACTTGAACAATTTTTACAGTCTCTTCTGGTCCTATAGTTCCATGTTACGGAATGGAAACATAGCGCGGCACCAACAGGGGTACGGTACAGATCATTCAAACTCAAGCGCTAAGATAGCTTTCTAACAGCAAGGCCCTTCTCTCTTAGCGTTGTCAAGACTAATTCCAGGTGGTGCAGCCAAAAGAAGAAAACTTTAGCTCCATTCTGTCGTCATCAATTCTCTAATCCTCATTCTCTCTTCTTCTTTGGAGGGGCCAGTTTCTTGTAAACATTAATCATACCTCTTTAGTTGCGGTTGCTCTGAGCTCTCAACTTCTGTGGCTCCATCTTTTAATAACTCATAGCTTCATCCTCGGCTATATGTTTGGAGTCAAATTCAAATGTTAATAGTATTACAAATTTTACAGTAAGCTACGAATCATTGAACTACATTCATTCTAAAATATTTAGAAAGGACTAGTTTCTCGTAGCTTAGTGGAATTAGCATTACAGTGAGGCATGGATTTGAGTTTTTTTTTTTTCCTACCCTTTCTCAGAATTTGATGGACAAATGGTTTGTACATTTCACAATTTAGCACTACAAAATATGTGCAGAGTCCGCAGACATACATACATATAAAAACAATCACCATGTGCATACCCACACACACACACAGATATTCTCTTTGATGGAACTCAATATGTCATAGGAGAGAGGTGGTTGTTACCTCCTCCAAAGAACATGTCAACAGATGGAATTCCAACATGTTGGATAAAAGCAGGAAAATCGGATCGTCCACCTCCAAACCTCCCAATCTTCGTACAAGAAGAAGAAGAATATATTAAAATGTAAATTAATAAGAATAGTATATATTAACATGCAATAAACTAACAAGGCTCATTCTACAGATTTGTTTATCCAATATATCATTGTTGTGCAGCATAAAGTCAATGTGGAACTCTCTCTCACTCTCTAATATATATATATATATCCCTTTCGCTATCTATCTACTCCCTCCTTTCTTTTTTCTTCTTTTTGGGATTCCAAATACACTGCACTTATTCTTTCTAATATCACTGTAATGCAGTTCATCTCTTTCCTTAAGGTACATATGAAGATCACCTAGCCTAGAAAGGAAAATAAATGTCTGATGTAACACTTACTAATGGGGAATCATTGTCACCAATCCATGATTCATATATTGTTTGTGAGGAATAATCTGGGTCTTGAACCTTCAGAAACAACCATAAATTTGATTAAATAGGGTAAGAGAAGAGCAAGTTCTAATCTGGAACTAGGACAAATATCAACATCACTACATAGTTATTGCTAATGCAACTTTTTTGCAGGTATAATTGTTCTTATGTTGTTAGAGTTCTTTTTATTAACCGTCATTGCTACCACTGATGTTGTTGACATTAAATTTGAAGGACCCGTTGAGTAGCTTCTATAAGTAGTTCATCGAGCTGAGGAGTTGCAGATGCATGAAATCCTGCTCCAGAGACCGCGCAATCTACATTCAAGTAAGCAACAACTCTTGAGGCTAGCATTTGCCTATTCTCTTTAACCCATTCTGTTGATCCTATCTGCCAAAAGAAAAAGGGTAGAATAAGACCCATTCTGTTATTCTAAGCGTTTTAGTGTGATGGATGTATGTGTTTTTTTTTTTTTTTTTTTGTGTGAGAGAGAGAGAGAGAGAGAGAGAGAGAGAGAGAGAGAGAGACCAAGCCATACTCCTCAGCATCCCAGTGGCATAAGATGATTGTTCGTCTAGGTTTCCACCCTTTTTTCTGCAGCTTCGCTAACCTTCGACCGACCTACATTACCCAGCAGTAAGAGTAATGGATGTATGCTTAAAGCAATATGAAATTTTTTTGAGAATGGAAATACCTCTAACAATGTTGCAGTCCCACTGTTTGGATCGACGGCACCAAATGTCAATGCATCCCGATGGTTAGATTCCTACAGATACCATGTCCACTGCATGATTCCGTAGGTTTGAGTCTAAAGGAAAAATAGCATTGGGCAATTTTATTTTTTTGATGAACAACCGCAATATATCTCTATATATATAAAAGAAAGAAGTACAACAAGAAGAAGCTAGGGCCTCGAGATGAGAACCAGGGACCAAACAGGAAAAACGGTAAAAGGTACATAGAACATAGACAAGTTTAGGAGGGGGCACAAACGACGTCCATCATCTGTAGGGAAACAACACCCATGACCAAATCACACTCCGCTATCCATCATCTTATATGACGGAATGCCCACGAACAATTCTTCTCTAATAACCCCGCTCCTAGCAAGCCAATCAGCCAAGATGTTACGACCTCTGGGAATGTGTGTGAAAGAAGCATGAGTTAAACAACCCATATACCTAACTAACCTGACTAGATGTGCAAATCTCCAAGAGCAACTCTCAACACCCAACATCCAAGATATCATTGAAGCTAAATCGCCCTCGAAAACCATCGGACTGTATCCCAAACGAATTGCCTCCCTAATCCCAGTAAGAAGGGCCAACAGCTCACCCCTTGTGGATTCACCAAATCCAACAGGACCAGAAAATGTGTGTAGCACCTGACCGCTGTGATCTCTGAACACTCTGCCAATACCTGAATGTCACGGGTTCCAAAAGGATGAGCCATCAACATTCACTTTGATGATCCCTTCCTCTGGAACTGGCCACCTGGTCACCAATTACTACGAAAGGGGAGATGATCTAGCCATGTCAAACCAACTAGCCAAAAAGTCGAACATAGAAATCCCTCTTAATGCAGGGAGATACACCAACCAAGAGCAAACCAAGTGCAAAATAGCGTCAATAATCGATTTCCACTTGTCCTCAAACACTCTCTGATTCCTTTCACCCCAAAGAACCCAAAGTGTCACATGCCACACTCCCTGATACATCAATCTACCTCTCACACCCAACTCAAGGAACCTCCACTGTACTAAGCGCTGACCAACCTCCTCTGGCATCACCCACCAGACCCCAAGCCAATGAAGGAAATAAGACCAGACATGACTAGCCACAACACAATGCAAAAACAAATGATCCACAGATTCCCCCGCCTTTCTGCACATACAACACACATGGGGTGAAAGTGCACGGGTCGGCCACCTTCTTTGAAGTAGATGGGTGGTGTTAATCTTGTGAAGAATAGCAGTCCAAACAAAAGCCTTAACTCTAGGAGGGAAAAGAGGCTTCCAAACGCAGCGGTGAGGAAAAGAGGGGAGGATAGATTGAAGCCGAAGAACAGAGAAGGAACTAACAGAAAAGACTCCACTGCTACAAGGACTCTAAATCCTGCGGTCACTAAACTTGGGCCCAACAAAAACATCATTCAAGTCAACAAAAAGAGCCCCAAGATCAGTAACCTCTTGGGGATGCAAATCCTTACGAAATGCGAGATTCTACACCAGACCAGACTCCGACCAAGATAGGACCTCAAAGACAAGGGCATCTCGAGAAGAGGCCACCCTGAAAAGATGGGGAAAACGAACTGCTAGAGAAGGCTCACCTCACCAAAGATCATACCAGAAGCAAACTCGACTGCCATCCCCAACACTAAACCGGATGAGACTCGAGAAAGAAGGGAAATTAGCGACACCACTTTCCAATAGCATTAGGCAATTATGACCCATCCGTTGAAAGGATGTAGAACTGCGATGGGCACGTGGAATGTTGGGATAGTCTCATCCAGCTGACAGTGAGTAATATAGTGGATGCAAGAGGCACCAATTCCTTTCCTTATAATTATGGATCATTTCGACCGGTGGGTATCCGTAAGACCAAGAGGATTTGAGTTGGAAATCCTAATGAGACGCCTCTTTAGTAAAATTATGCATGGGTGCCCGCTTGATCACGAATGCTTGTATAACTGACATGCATAGTTCTACCGGCTGGTCCGTACCGGGACTGAACCTCAACGATCTGGTCCCAAGCAGTGATACACACATTTGTATCGCTAGGTTCTGGACCGGACCGGTACAACCAATACCAGTCTGAATCAATCCGGTGACCAGTACAACCGGTGCGGGTTTTTATTTTGTGGATGGATGGTCCAAATCGGTATCGATCTGGACTGGCGCGGTACCAATCGGTACTACAAATCTGGTCCAATTTTTTTTTTAAAATTTTAGACTGACGATCCAATACTTTTGTACTAGACTGGACCGGCTGGTACCGGTCTGGACCGTCAATACCGGTCCAAATAGTCGGTACCAGCCATATCCGGTTCGACCCCAATCCTGGTCCGAAAAACCTTGTTGCCATGTGCATAGCATCTCTGTAATGTTGTAATAGCATTATATGTTATTATAGTATGAAATGTAATTATAAACTATATTTATTACTTTCATATGGTTTTAGTAGACAATGTTTTGCATATATTCACTATTGTATCGTATATAATTGGTATTGTATATAATTGGGTAACTCTTGCTGGGCTATGAGCTCACATCTTATCAACATTTTCCTGTCCACAAGGATCACAATGAAGAGTGGGACAGAAAATAGCTAGTTACAATTTTTTTTTGCCTTGATCAATGTATGTGTATATAGTGTTTTGGATAGTATTAAAAAAATGTTTCATGTTCATTGTACGTAAGTTTTGTAAATCACGGATGTATATACGTGTATTATTAAAGTATTGGATGGTTAGGATCTCATGGACTCTTGGTGAGCCATGAGTCATGTCTCCTTATTCGTGTAATGCATTAATAGATGTGCTAGGCAGAACAAGAACATATATGTCTTCATCTATGTTAAGACATGATCTTTTTTTTCTTTTGGTGACGCCGTGTTTGTCATTTGAGTAATTTAGTGTCTTGTGGGTTTTGCTATAGAAGGGGTTCACCCCTTTATGTAGAAGAAATTTTTGTAGAATTAAAAGTGAAATTTCTTCTTCCCCAAGAAATCACTCATTTCTCCCCATCTTTCTTCCTTTCTCTTCGCATTCTCCGTTCTCTACTTCTCACTCCTTTCTTTTTATTCCCCTTGCTCCCTTTTTTGAAACCATCTCCTCCTTTTTTGTTATATGCTATTTCTCTTCTCTATCGTTCTTTGTTTTTCTCCTTTCTAATATTTCTTCTTGACCCGTCATTACCATTGATTGAGAATGCCCCTAAACATATCGAATCTTTATCCACCCCCATTCTAGCAACTCTGCCAGCCATCACATCGACAGATCTGACCACATAAAAGAATAAGGTGCCATCCCATCGACTAATGAATATGCCAATCTGACATGTGCAAGACTTCCTGAATATGACTAACGACTAGCAAGCCATGACATCACAACTGATGAATTCCCTTCCACCCCTAAAAGACGCAAAGTTCCTACGTTACTGCCTCTCCCAACCTTGTCACCAAGGTCAATATTATCAACTCTAACTGCGCATCTTCTGGAATGGGACCAAAGAATGCAAGAATAATATGTCCCTATTGTTAAAAACTTAGACTGAATATTTATGCAATGAATCTAAATAACATAAATAATTATATGCGGAAATTGAATCTACTAATTTCCAGCCATAGCCAATATTTGAGATATGAATACGATTTCTTATCTGAAAAATCGCAAGCTTTTAATCAGACAGAATCTTTAGACCTCTAACACTGCAGCATCAATGGAGCAAGAAAACTGATTGCAGTTCTGAAGCCTGGGACTTTATTTGTCCTTACCTCTATTTATAGATGCACCTCTCCATTAAAGGTTTATCTTAGAGATAAATATGACAGTTACCAAATTATGATCTCCATCTAAGGTTTATCTTATGAGATCAATCTGGTAGTTACCAGATTAGGATTTAGAATAAGAAAAAAAATTATGAGCATTTAAATTTAAATTTTAAATTCATAACTGGATGATTTATTTTGACTTATCCAAATATCAAATAAATCTGAATTTTAAAACTTAAACTAACATGTACAAGTGAAAACAAAGTGAGGATTCAGGTGATTTAGGGAGCTGACTATTGCGGATTCAGCTCGCTAGAATATGGGTTTGGGTTAGAGACGATGGTGGCTGGAGGAAGAGTTGCAAACAGTGGAAAAGAAGTACCTAAGAAGAGAATACTGAAGCTTGATGCTCAGGTGTTGGGCTTGGAAGTTGAAAATAGTGGATATTTAAGCGCACACGTGATGACGTTCCTCGCCACGTCACCTTGTCCAACATTGCCACGTGGCGAAAACAAAATAGAAAAAACTCAGAATTACCAAAATACCTGTTGACCCTCCGTGCTCAAATTTTAGCAATTTTACAGTTGTTCCAAAGCTTGTGACATGAGGAATCCAAATTTGATGTCGGAAAAAATATTTCGACCCTCAGATTTAACTGTTTGGCCCAAACGACCGGATTAGGGGCAAAAATGTCATTTTTTCGACGAACTTCAAATTAGGTCACGATTATTCTCATTGGAGAGCATTTTGGCTTAGGAATTCAAATTTGATGTTGAAAATGGATTTATGACTGAAATGAATCAGGTGGGGTCTACCAGGGGTACTTTGGTCATTTCACATGATTTTTGAGATTTTCAGGGTTTTCTGAGATTTTTTGAAAGATTTGATCACATGGTAGAGATTAGATTCAGATGATGATTTGGAGTTGCTGATTCTCAAGCCCAAGCTTTCAAGGAGCTGCAAAAACAGGAAAAACTGCGCATTAGTGCAAATTGGGGTGTCTACAGGGGTAGCTAGTCCAAGTTTGGGTTAAAGAAAAGAAGTACAGAGCTCAAAAGGTCTGATTAGGGATTTTCACATTTGAAGGTTCAAAAGAAAGATGACTGATGAGTGGCCATAATTCATACTTTTAGACCTATTACTTGTGATTATTAGTCTTAGAATTATGTCAATGAGAATGAATTAATGCAATTTTATTATTTTGCAGGTTTTAAGTGCTTAAGAAGAAAATAACTTAATTTAAGTTATTTAAAGTTTAAAAGATGATA
>JAUPMG010149582.1:0-11052 GCA_031762675.1 Pachysandra terminalis
ATGTAGTAGGTTAGATAATATGTTCTCTATTGATTAGTAAGATAGGTTAGGTATTTTATCTTTCCTAGTAAGTTAGTGATGGGACTGCGCCCATATGTTTGATTTTCTGAATATATGTGTAACGCCCCTCATATTTGCTATTTCTTCTATTTTGGGGCGTTTCTTTAATTTCTGCGTTCTTAAGGGCATTTTGGCAATTTTTGTGGCATGCTCTTGAGGACACTTGTGTGTTTTTTGCCTTACACCCAAAACCCCTCTCTTGAAGGAGCTTGGATGGTTGAGATTAACTCTCCCACCCAAGGGTTAGTGTTGGGCTTGGATTCTTTCTTATAAGAGAATAGGGTTTAGGCTAACCCTAACCCCTCATTTTGTGTTGTGTTTTGTTGGAGAGCTACAAGGAGGAAGAATGGAAGAAGAAGAAAAAGACCATTAGCAAGGAGCCATCTTCACCATTTTTGTGCATAAATGCATTGTGTGCATTTATGGTGTTTCATCTTGGGATTTTTGTGTGTTTTCCTTGAATGTGTTGAATCATTGAAGGTTTACATGTTTTATGAATGTTCTTCATGTTTTATTTGCTGATTGTTGAATTTGTTATTGAAGGGAGACTGGATGTCGTGCCCATTCTAGGTCAAGTTTGCTGAAATGTTTATTTGAGATGCATTTCTCCTTGATTTTCGTGTTGAATATCATGACTGTTTGAAATTGGTATGTGGGATGATTCATTGTGTTTATCTTGCATTTTTGGACACATTTTTCCTAGAAAAAGATGAACATTAGGTGGTTGTTGACCTAGATTTGGACAGGAGCGATTACGGGTAAGAAAAACCAGAAATCACGTCTGTTGGCGAGTCGAGGGGTGTGAGCCGACGCAGACCGGTTGGTGAAAGCACACCCACCGAGTGTGAGACCGATGCGGACTATTTGGGTGCCTTGTCGGTGGGTGGTTGGCTAGACCGATGGACCCGCCGACCATATGAATTGCAGAGAGGTCCCTGTCGACGAGCAAATTGGTCCACCTAGGGACTCGCTAGCAGGGAGTTGGTTTTTTTATGATTGCGGTCGGTGAGTCGTCGGTGACACCGACGAGAATCACCGTTGGGCATCGGTGGATTCATCGGTGACATCGACGGGATCCACCGATGAAGTCTTGAAATTATAACTTGGGGGTCGGCGAGTCGTCGGTGGAACCGACTTCACTCGCCGACGGGCGTTGGTGAGTACATCGGTCCGCCGACAGACTCATTGAAAGCACAGTTTTGGTTCTGGTCGGTGAGTACATCAGCCCACCGATGGAACCCACCGAGGCAGGTGTTTTGTTCGAGAATTAAAAGGGATTCTCGTAGGAATGTTGTCCTGTTCCAATGGGGTTATAAGAATAATGTGATGTGCTTCCATTACATACTTATTTTATGTTGAAGCATGTTGGATGATAAATGTTGTATACTTTCACTTCATATCACTGTATGACCGTGAGACTCATATTACAAGCTTTCCTTTCAAACTTACCTATGATTGAAGCATAGTAGAAATGTTAAATGATTGTGACGCATTCATGTAGTTGTTTGCCAATTTCATGCATCTAATGGCCATGCATGCATGTACGGTCCTTGTGAGGACTTTGACCACAGATTACCCCTAAATACTTTAAGAAGGACGAGAGGGAGAATGTGAGGATACTTGGGCTCTAAGATGAGACCCAAATGGGAGATAACTCTGGTGTCCCATAGGGGACTATATTTGTTATAAATCCAAGATGATTTAAGGGTGACAGATTAGCTACCCCAGGAGCCCACGTATACCTATAAATATCGTATTATATATATAGGGTAACTTTGATTGATAGTTGTGATTGGGTATTGTGCCACGGAGGGAGGTTCACAAAGATGATGCCCTCGACAACAATTGAATTGGAATGTGTCTATTAGACACAAAGTTGTAGAGCATCTGTTTATCTTTCCAAAGGGACCTAAAAACACTCAATCGGACTTCAATTGAGGAAGTTATGTCCGAAATACAAAAACTGCTCTGTTGACGGATGCATTGCGCTCGATCGCACATTTCGCTCGATTGCAATTTGCGATCGATCGCATCTACTGTGCTCGATCGTAGTGTATCTCTGGGCCTTGTTCTGGGCTGATTATGGACTTGTTCCTTTGGGATTTGCTTGGGCTTCCACTGTGGGTCTTCTACATATGCTTCAAGGTATAATTGGGCTTGAAATGAAGCCTTGATCATCAACAATGAAGCTTGATCCCATTAAAGCTTTAATTGACTTAAATTTAGCCATTTTCCTTTCATTCTCATAAGACATGCAAAACACAATAAGTGCATTAATTCATTCACATTAACATCTCTATAAGATTAATAAGCATCAATAATAAGTCTAAAAGTGCAAGTGTTAGACACTTATCAGAGCACATTTCCATGGATTTCATTGTTGGATTGCCGCGAACACGGTTGGGTAAAGACATGCGTTGGGTCATCGTCAATCGCCTCACCAAATCTGCACATTTCATTCCTAGCCGCACCACTGCTACTACAGAAGACTTGGCCAAGTTGTACGTTCGGGAGATCGTGAGACTTCACGGGGTGCCTATCACTATCAGTTCAGATAGAGATTCTCACTTCTTGACTCGATTTTGGAAGAGTCTGCAAAAGGCGCTAGGCACCACACTCAACTATAGCACAACGTGCTATCCCCAGACGGACGGGAAAATAGAGAGAGTGAACCAGATTCTTGAAGACATGCTAAGGGCATGTGTCTTAGACTTTGGAGGATCCTGGAGCGAGCACTTGCCATTGGTGGAGTTCTCCTACAATACCAAGCTAGCATCGGCATGGCGCCCTTCGAAGCTTTTTTACGGACGGCCTTGCAGATTGCCCTTATTTAGCTAATGTGCACCACTTCATACACCGCATTGAATCTAGGCTATAACTTAGTCGAAAAGTGTGACCCTATGTACCGAGACCACACAGATGTGTCTTGTGATTGAAAATGAGAGTGATGTGATTTCCACATCTAGTGAGGGGACTGGCAGGACTGAGTTGGTGGAGTAGCTAACCCAATAGACTCTCTTGTTGCCTAAGGGCATTGTACCCAAGAAATCAGAGAGAGATCTCTGTAGTTTGTCAAGTGTTCATGTTATGCTGAGGGATACCGCACGTGGGTGCAAGCCTCGGTAGATTACCATTGATCAAAAATAAGTGAGGGGATTGTTCTTCTTAGGTTTAAATCCTTTAAAACTATGCTGTACACATAGAATAGATCTATTCCTCAAATCGTTACGATGGGGGATGATTTCAAGTTGCTGGAACATCCCGGGGGAATTCAGGTTGTTGGGACACCCCGGATAGGGACTCGATCAAAAGGAAATATACCACATTGACACTCTAATAGAGTTGCATTTACATAGCATACTAGACTCTTTTAGCTCACCTTGGTGATTACTGTAATTAGGTGCACAGCATGCAAAATAAATCAATCTGCCACATGCATCACATTTATTTTATGTCTTCCTTATTGTTTGAACTGAAGGTAATGTGAATGTTCGGTCTCTAGGATTATCTTATATATTCCTGAAGTTTTTTACTTATTGGCTTTATAGCTCACGCTTTTTAGCAAGCATTTCAGGACCATTAGAGGAGGTTGCTGCTGATGAGAACGCCACTAAGGAGGAGGACTACGGAGAGGAAGAGGACTACTTATACGAGTGATCAATTGTAATGTCGATAAAATGTTTTGTACATACTCTGATATTTTGGATTGTGATTCTTTTTGGGGATATTTGAGATGGTATCCTATAGTAAATCTGATTTTGAAACCTAGAACTATATTTTGTTTTCCGCTGCATACATTGTAAATATTTATACCTAGCACCTTTATATTTTCAGTTTTTGTGATGGAGATAAATTAACTTATGCTTTATCTATGAATTGACTGCCCCTCCCTTTCCCGAGGGAGTGAGAGTCACGATTTAGACCTCACTGGGCCCCCAAGTGGACTCATAGGTTTGGGTTGTGACAAACTAAGCATACAAACCATGTGTACAATGTGCAATATAGCTAACTAACATGCTAAAGAGTAATTAAAAATGGAATATAAAGCATATTAAAATATCACATGTCTATCAAAAATAGCCAAAAGATCCATAAGAAAGTAAGAGAAATATGCATATATGAACAAAACTAATGTTAGAATCAGTCTAACGAGATCAAAATATGTATGTACATGAAGTTCCAATGAAAACGGACCAACTTGTTCTATTTCGGCGAGCCGAGGGGTCGCTAAGCTGGGTTCGGTGTACCTTCGGCGTCCTTTCGGCGAGCCGAGGAGGTTGTTGAGGAGTTCATTGGGGTTTTGGGTTATTTTTTCAAATGGTCACGCTTCGCGTTCTCTCGGTGCGCCGAGTGGGGTCTCAGTGACTTTTCCAAGGACTTGATTAACACTCGGCGAGCCAAGTGGGGCTTTGGTGGTATTTCCAGGGGCTTAAATTTCACACTTTGGGGACTGGTGAGCTGAGGGTGCGCTGAGAGGTTTCTAGGCTGTTCGGCGAGGTGTTCGACATGTCGAGGAGGTCGCCGAACTTCGCGATTTGGCCTATTTGGCCTGTTTTTGACTCCTCTTCAACTCTAATCATAAAAACTTGTTAAGTAACCCTCCTTAAATTTGAATTCCGCACAAAACACAATAAACAAGCATTAGTAAACATAATTATCCTACCATTAAACATTGAAAACATGATAAAAACTTTGAAAAATTCTACATACAATTGAATGTAACTTTAAACACCTATTAAAACTATACCTAAGTTATCCTGGAATACTTAAATTGATGTTGAAGGTTTGTGTAGAGAGTTACACCTCTTGATCCTCTTCTTCTTCTTCTTCTTCTTCTTCTTGTCCAAGTGATGAATCAACCTCCCAAGGCCTTATGCTTATATAGGCACTTAGGAGCTCTAGGATTAGTAACTATGGACTCTTAATCTTAACCATTCATTGGGTATTTTAAATCTTAGCCTTTAGATTGATTTCCTAACCCATATTGGTTTATTTCTAAGTTGGTTATGTTTATATTTTAGTTTTAGAATCCTAGCTTTATTACAAATTTTTGTTTGTAGAGATCACTTACTAATTGTGAGTTTTTAGAACTGAGCCATTAATTGGAGATTGGAATCTCCTACAAGATCTTAACCACACATTCAACTTTGAAGTTATGATTGTGTATGCTATAGCTTATTTTTCTAATTGTACACCCACCACTCACAATTGGTCAAAAGTCAAATAATATGGCAGTTACTAAAACTTTAAACTAACCACTATTTTTCTACTATTTACACATAAGCCCTATCAATTTATTGGGGTTATTACAATCACCCCATTACTATATTTAAATAGCATACTAATCCACTATACATTACAAATAGATGCATAACTTGGTTATTTAGATACAATGCCAAGATAATTGTATTTAAATCATTAACAAAGGTTGATAAATCATTTTAAATAGAATTAAAGGTGTAGGACACTACAATCTACCTCCCTTAAAATAAATTTCATCCCAAAATTTACTTAGCCCAATCCGCAAAAAACGAAGGATAGTGCTCGCGAATCTTTGACTCAAGCTCCCACGAATCTTCCGACTCATCATGATGATTCCACTGGATCTTCACTATTGGAATTGTCTTCATTCTCAGCAATTGTTCCTTCCAGTCTAGGATCTGAATCAGTGGTTCCATGTAGGATACAACCTCACAAAGTTGTAGCTGCCTCCAATCAAGAACATGCGAAGGTTCCAATTCGTACTTCGTAACATCAAAACTTGAAAGACGTTATGCACAGATGTAAACTGCGGCGGTAATGCAATCCGATAAGACACTCTCCTAAGACGCTCCAACACCTCAAAAGGTCCGATAAAACGAGGTGCAAGATTTTGCTTCTTGCCAAATCTCATCACTGTCACGCCCGGATCCCGTGGCACAAATCCTTATGCGAGCAGAATGGATCTCAAGATGAGACCTTTGGGTTCCCTCCAAGGAACGCAGATCACCAAAACAATCACAAGTAATAAGGATTACTTCTATTAAATAAATCAGAGAGTGGAAGCAAAATAAAACTATTTACATCCAATCAATGACTTCAGAAGAGTCAATGAGTCTAGCTAACAGTAAACCATAATTCAGAAGTTTCATAATCTTATTACATCCACAAAATCCATAAATAAATCCACATGTAAGTTCTAAGTATGAAATGAAGAAATAACAACATCAAGCTCAAGTCCATCCTCATCATAGCTCACCCTGTAACATGAAACGTTGCGTGAGCTTAGAATGCCTAGTAAGAATCATAACTATCACCCCTCCTCATGGAACATTGTCAGTCTAAAACCAAATACAGCGATCATATAATACAATAAAAATGAGAGAAAATACAATCGTACATAATGATTCAAGTCATAACAATTTGTCCACAACATATACTAATAATGAAAACAGAAAGTACCAAGGAAGAATAAATCACAGTGAAAGATGAGTTAAGTGAATGCTAATTGTCGCGCCCCAAATCCGAGATATGAAATCTCGAGGATTCCAAGGAATCGACCTTCGGACCCACAGCGTGGATACGGATAAACAGCCACAACATCAACCCTTACTTGGTTGAATTAGAGTCTCAATGAAATAAATACTAACGGAAGTCTACCATAAGTAAAACCATAGTCCAATCAAACACGTTGAACTATCAGCCCACAATAAATAATCAAGTCTAGAAGATCTCTATTACAATTTTGCCCTCCATGGGGTCAAACTAAGGTAAATGAAAATAACATAAAAGTAAAGTCATATAGTCTCATAAACCAATGTATCTCAAAACACCGTCTCCAGAAACTAGCCCGGACGCAGACAATCCGATCACCTGTAGAGATAAGGATCAGAGGAAGCCTAGTAGAGAAATTCTACGAGACTACAATATGTACTTTTATGCTTGTAAATCAATATAGTTCATTTCATGCATTTCACCCAACATATACTATCGCAGTCATACGTGTATTAATCATGTCATCATACTATATTTCAAATACTAGTATGAATATTACAATCATCATGTAAAATCACAGTTCACGTAAAAACCATACCATATTAAATTATAATCATCAATAGTTCATAATGTCCATAGTCCCACTATGGTAAGATTACCCACATGATCCCATCATGTTCAAGAAGATTCCACATGGTTACAACATGGTTCAAACAAACAGTCATACAAGTGTACACATGGTCCCACCATGTTACATAATAACCCAGTCACAACAGTCACATAGTCTAACTATGTTCCACAACAAGCACCACAAGGTCCCACCATATTGCGGCAAATCAACATATAAACATATACCATATGGTCCCGCCATGCTACGACGAAGTAACCATATCAACATGTATCACATATCTTGCACATAAACATTCCTATAGGGACTTGCACCCACGGAGGAAGTCTCCTATACAATTCCTTTAGGGACTTGCACATGCGGTGGAAGTACACCCTTAACCACTTAAACAAGCACATAATCATATACATAGTTCCTCTATGCTCACAAGCAAACAACACATAACCATTCTTTTAGGGACTTTCACCCACAGAGGAAGCCACCAGTTCAATCATTTCCTCTAGGCACTTGCACCCATGGTGGAAACACACCCTTATGCACATAAGCAAACACATAACAAACACATAATCTCACTATGCTCACAAGCAACAACATATCACCATTCTTTTAGGGGCTTTCAACCACAGAGGAAGCCACATGTACAATCATTTCCTTTAGGGACTTTGATCCATGGTGGAAACACACTTGTAACCAGAAGATCCCACCTTGCTACGACCAATGCGACCCAATCACAATCACATTCACAATGAAGAAGTCATAATGTATATGCAACACAATCAAGTCAAACACATTGCAATGCAATGCAAGGTGTGATGCAAGCATTGAGTGAAATGAGATGCAATGCAATGCAGGGTGTCACCAGGCCTCGCCTAGTCACATGCTCATTCCAAATCACGGCCACACGATCCATCATTTTAGGGGCTTGCACCCACGATAAAAACACCATTCCTAATCCTTAAAAGACTTTCACTAACAATGGAATACACCGGTAATACGCCATACTTTTAAGGACTTTCACCCGCGGAGGAAGCTACCTGTCCATTCCATTTGGGACTTGCACCCACGGTGGAAACACACCTGTATCAGTAATCCTTTCTGTTAGGGACTTGCATCCACGAAGGAAAGCTACCATTCATATCCCTTAAGAGACTTGCACTCATGGTGGGATACACCAGTCTCAGTAACAATTCTTTTAGGGACTTGCCCCCATAGAGGAAAGCCACAATTCTTATTCCTTAAGAGACTTTCACTCACGATGGAATAAACCAGTATACTTGCATTCCGTTTAGGGACTTGCACCCACGGGGGAAGCACACCTGTAACCAAATCTCCCTTTAGGGACTCTCACCCACGGTTGAATACACCTTACCATGCATTACCTTTAGGGACTTTCACCCACGGTGGAGGCTCACTTATCCATGTTCTTACATTTAGGGACTTTCACCCATGGTGGAACTCACCTATCCACAATCATAATTCAAGTCATTCAAACAACAACACAATCACAATCATGGATACTCATAGTACCCTCAATTAATCATTCAAGTCAACATCATCAAATTCAAACATAAGTTATACATAAGTCAACCCAAGTCAAACCTAGGTCAACATTGGATGCTAAAAGCACTAATCACCCAATCTAGTCCTACATGACCAATTCTAACCATACTAATCTTATATTGAGGTCCTAAGACCATATCCAAAACCTTTGAGTTGATAACACCTCATATACAATTCCAATCAGTCCGATAATCTTGAGTTTTGGACCTTCTTCTATACTTTTTATGATTCGTCCAATTCTAGACCATTTGCACACAAATTATCCATACAGGCATGTGCTCAATGAGGATCACCCTAATAAAATTTGAGGTTCATTGGACTTCGGTAGCTGCCGAGTTACCTGCCGAAGTGCATTCTGCAACATTTTGTAGTTTTGACACCTCCTCAGTGTTTAATTCATAAATATTTTTATACTCATCCGATTGACCTCAAACTTGGACCATTGTGTTCCTACCTGAGAAGGGAGTCCAAAAAATATAAAATAAATAATCCACACTTGGTAGATGTCCTACCGAGGCTCGGTAGCAAGGAGTATACTGTTTTGGACAATTTTGATAGCTGCTGATACTGGTACCGAACGTACAAAGTTAGACATATTTGGGGCTTCTTCTAGGTCTTCGTGCCTCTACGCAAACCTAGTGATTTATAATATTTTAACAATCATAAATAAGTCTTTAAAACCTACTCATAAGATCAAAACAACAAACACATAAAACTTAGTTTATTTCCATAGATCTAAGAGTAAATCCACAATTAATCCATCACAGATCTAAGAACACAACTATGATTTATAAGAACACATGTAATGCCCCTCAGATTTTGCAATTTCTTCTATTTGGGGCGTTTCTGTAATTTATGCGTTCTTAAGGGCATTTTGACAATTTAGCGGAGGGCTAGGATTGTTTCTCATAAGAGAATAGGGTTTAGGCTAACCCTAACTCTTCTTTTGGTTGTTTGTTTTGGCTGATAAGGCTGTTGGAGAACTCCAAGATAGAAGAAGGGCAGAAGAGGAAGAAGAGCAATAGCAAGGAGCCATCTTCACCATTTTCGTGCATCAAGATCCGTTTGTGCCAGATAACTGCGTTTTGTGCATTTATGGAGTGTTATCTTGGGATTTGTTTTGTGTTTTCCTTGAATGTGTTGATTCATTGAAGGTTTACAAGTTATATGGTGTTGTTCATTCTTCATTTGATGATTTGTTGAACATGTGAATGCATGGTGAATGGATTTCATGTTCATCCTAGGTTAAGTTGCTGAAATGTTTATTTGAAGTGCATTTCTTCTTGATTTTTGTTTTGGATATCCATGATTATTAGGAATTGGCATGTGCAATGATTCCTTGTGTTTTTCTTGTAGTTCTGGACCCATTTTTCCCATAAAAAGATGAAATATAGGTGGTTATTGACCTAGAAAAAGAAAGGTGCGATTCTGGGCAAGAAAACCTAGAAATCGCATTTGTCGGCGAGTCAGTCGGTGCACCGACGGACTTGCCAACAGAGGCCGGTTGGTGAGAACTCACCCACCAAGTGCACACCGATGAGGCCTTAGTTGGGTGCCTTGTCGGTGAGACTGACGGACCCGCAGACAATATGAGTTACAGAGAGGCCTCTGTCGGTGAGTACATCGGCCCACCGAGAAACTCACTAACAGGGAGTGTGTTTTTGGTGTTGGCTGTCGGTGAGACCTACGAGACTCGCCGATGAGGTACTGATTTACGAACTTGGGGGTCGGCGAGTCATCGGTGGGACCGACTATACTCACCAATAGAACAGTTTTGGCCCTGTCGGTGAGTACTTCGGTGCACCGATGGGACCCACCGAGGCAGGTAAATTTGATGGAGAATTAAGGGGGATTCTTGTATGAACTTCGCCCCGTTCCCTTGAGGATTATGCGACTCATGTTATGTGCTTTCATTACATACTTATTATATGTTGATGCATGTTGGATGATAGATGTTATATGCTTGCATTTCATATTACTTTATGATTTTGAGATTCACTTTACATGCTTTCCTTGTATACTTTCTATATGATTGAAGCATCATAGAAATGTTAAACGATTGTAATGAATACATTAAGTTGTTTGCTAATATCATGCATCTAATGGTCATGCATGCATATACAGTCCTTATGAGGACTTGGACCACAGATTACCCCTAGATCCTTTGAGAAGGACGAGAGGGCAAATGTGAGGACACTTGGGCTCTAAGATGAGACCCAAATGAGAGTTAAGACTCTGTTTTCCCATGGGGGGCTATATATATTATAATATCTAAGATGATTTAAGGGTGAGGGATTGGCTACCCCAAGAACCCACAGATACATATATAT
>JAUPMG010149593.1:0-11052 GCA_031762675.1 Pachysandra terminalis
GAACCACCTGTTCTGCACCTCTTCATTTCAATCTCAACAAAACCTCCATCTCCTCTGTTCCAACCCCCAAAACCGAATCCGACCACCCCTGTTTTCCTACTCAGCCTCTCTCTGTCACTTGGCCCCACTCTTCCACCTCTCCTTTTTCCCGTCTGCAGAGCCCCTTCAATCCAAACGCCCTTCTCTCTCCCTCGTTTTCTGCTGCTAAGACTACCAACACACCCATACTTTACCTTCTGCAACTCTCCCTTTCACGGCCAGCTAAGCCTCATACCTGCAACCCATTCATTTACAACAATAAAGCAGCCACAACAACTGCTATCATTCTCAAGCTGAGTCCAAAGAAGAGCATGACACTGCAGATCAATTGCTACAGCAGATTAAGCTGATACAGGTATTCTTGTTTTTGTTTTTGTCAATTTGTCTTACCGTATAAGTATTAACCGATTCTTATGTTTGTTTACACCGTCTTCATATGGTATTACGAATTCGGGAATTTGAATGAAATATATTGCAGTGAGTTCATGTTGTTATATGTATCTTGTTCTTAGCATGTTTTAATTTAGGAATTTGCAAATTATTCTTAATTAGCTTAATTCTTATTGTGTTGTTGAGATTTGGGGATTTTATTTTATTTTGGTTGTCTTTGAATAGATTCTTGGTTACGGGTCTTTAGAGATTCTTAGCACAATAGAAAATTTTTAGGCCATTTAACCCCATTTAAGGGTTTTAAGTATTTTAGTTTGTTTTTGATGAATTTCTAGATTTTCCTTTAAGTTTTTAGCATTTTTTTATGTTATTTTAGGATCTTAATTCATTTAGATGCATTTTAGGTAATTTTAGCATTTTCTGTTTTTGGAGATTTTTAAACATTTTTTAAGATTTATTTTAATATCTTTTTGCAGGAATATTCTAGAATTTTGATTGATTTAGTTAGTTTTTTTTTTATCTAGAATACTTGGCCAAACAATTTTTGAACCAGGTAAGCAGTTAAACCGAGAGTAAGTGGGTGCCTAACACATTCCTATCTCTCAAATAAACCCCCTTACTTGGAAATCTGGTCAGACCACTCAAATTTCATGATTTTGGTCTATTTTTGTAAATAATTGATAAAACTCAAGGGTGACCATCCACACTCAATCTCAATAAATGGTGGCGATTTCATAACCCGATCAACCTAGGGTCCACCCGACTTTGGGGCGATCACAATTAGTATCTAGAATTATCTTTTAAAGACACTGCATTCCTATTTCGAAGTTATTCTTCGAAATAATAACTCGAAATAGACAGTATGACACTTCGAAGTCATAATGTCATGAATTGTATTTTGTTAAGGAAATATTCCTTCAAATTCAATCACTCTTCGAGGACTCTGATCTCGAAGTAGTCTATTCAACATAGGGGGAAATAAACATTAGACGTTCAGGAATGGAGGGTCAGAAATATAAGTCCTATCAAGACTCTCGAAGAGCTTGTAGCATTAAAGGACTTGAATCAATACAAAACAGTAACAAATCACCATTTTTATAACATCATGATCATTAACTTAACCAAATGTTGTGAACGCATTTATTGAAACATTATATATTGAATTAGACGTTTTGGATATTGAATATTCAAATCAAAACGCCTGTTCAGCCAGACGTTTTCAATCTGTCTATAAAACATTACAAACAGTTAGAGAGAATGAATCTGAGGTTATAAAAGGAGGTTGAGGCATCAGAAAAAAGGGTTGGAAGATGAACATTTGACATTATCTGAGAATTTGCAGAGCATTTGTATTAAGAATCTTCTTTTCTGAAATCAAGAAGTTCTGTGTTGTCTTTCTGTACGTTCCTGACTGATCTTACCCATTTCTCCCTTTGTTTAAACTTCAAACAAAAGGAAACATTTCACTGGAACGATTTTTCTTTGATTTAGGCCAGTGAAAGCAAGTATTTCGAACCTCGATCGCACAAACCTCAAAGTAAATTGACATTTTTGATCATTTACCGGTTTGTGCATCACCAATACAAGGTTTCAAGGATTGGACTGGACCGGTCCGGATCGGCCGGTCCGTATCGGGATCGGCTAGGACCGGTTCGATCATAAGCCACGATACAACTATTGTATCAAGTGGCTTGGATCAGACCGGTCTAACCGATATCGATTCGGACCAGTCCAGTGACTGGATCGGATCGATCCACCGATCCAATTTTTATTTTATTTTTAAATTTATAAAACCAACGATCCAATAGGTATCGGCCTAGACCGGTCCGATAAAAACGCTTTGGTTCTTATGAAAATTAGTATAAACTTAACAACATTTTATATATTTATGACTCCATAAGTACATTGCTCAGATTTCTTATTGGGATTAAAAGTAGAGGGCGCTTCTAAACGAAGGTAATCATACATGATCCCTTGGAAAGGGCTACTACTTCTTGATTGAGTAAGAAAGATGGTATTATCTCCTTCCAAAAGCTTTTTGCTTGGAACATCAATGTTATAAAGCCAGTACAGTCCATGAATTCCATGTCTTGCGATTGAGTTGTCCTTCCCTATTAGTCCACTTGAAAAGTGAGGAGGATTTGCTTTCGCATCATTAATCCGAACCTTAAACCAAAACAGAAATATAATATTAATAAGCTCACATGTAGCTATCATCAAAGAAGAAACCCTAATTCTGGACAATCACATACAAATCCTTGTATTTTGTTATTGTACTATCAGAAAGGTAGCATGATCTAGACATATTGATGTTGAAACATGGAGCTCCCTTCTTTTCCTTTTTTCTTCGTTCTTTTTTTTTTTTTTTTCTAACATTTATAAGGTAGTGAATCTCATTTAATTATCTACTTTACCAAAAAAAAAAATAATAATAAATAAATAAAAAAGAAGAAGAATCCCTTATAATTATCTCGAGTACCGAGAGTAATATAGTAATTTCACATGTTGTTTTGTTTAGTCTTAATTATATAGTATTTATCATACTTTTTGAGGCTGCTCTTAATTATAATACTTTTTTCTGGAGGAACCTGGTGTGGATCCCTGGATGTAGGCGTCATTGTCAAACCACACAAAATCGCTGTCTTGTATGCTTGATTTGTGTTTCTGTTATCTATTTTAATCCTTTCTTTCTTTACAACTTCTCTAGTTCCATTGTCTAAAAGCCTTAATCTTATACTTGATCATGGTAATTAAGTTCAATATACCTGCAATTCAGAAACTGTGGCAGAAGCAAGCGCTAATCGCAGTTTATACATTCCACTTTGGTCCACGCCATCGAGTTTGAAGTTAATTTGCCATGTAGTTGCTTGATATGTATTGTTTTCTTTATTCTTCCTGCATTGAGAGATTATATACAGTTGAGAAAGAATCTCCCAAAAAACATTTGCAGTTCATCAATATTAGTTTTAATGGACTAAATTATTATAAAAAATATAAAATACAGTGATACATTCAAATTCCTCCTTGATATATAGCTAAATAATCAGATTCTGATTTAAAAAAAAAAAAAAAGAAATATTAAAAACTTGATTATTTGAACCCAAGGTTGAAGGATTTTAAGACCTGGTAACCTGAGCAAAGAACCAATCTTTTCTGTAGTCACTAACTCCAACTGTATAGACTAGATCTCCATTGGGATATAGATCTGCATATCTCTCCCACAATCCGTATTGTCTAAATCTATGAGAAGAAATAGTAAGTTTTAGTAGTAGTTCAACCAATAGCTAGATATTGATCATGATGAATATCCATAACTTCAAAATTTATACAAGAAATGGCATTCTTTCTTTGGTATCTTAACAATTGGGAGAGGATACCTGTCTGGATGATCGACGTAAAGTTTGTTAAGGTAGTTTGGGTTAGGATCAGGAACATAGAACTCAGCAGCAGAACGATCCGGAACGCCAATCTCCCACAATGTAGGTCCATTTCTTGGAGGTTCATAAACAAGATCACCAAGATCAACATCACATCCTGTGCTTTACATGTTAATCAAACATGAGATGCTGTGTAAAAATGAAATGAATTCAAGAAATCCATAGAAGGTGATGATACATTACAACCTGAAGTTATCGTTATTTTAACGTCATATTTGTAATCCCCGATGAAACCGGGAACCCATCCGTAAAGATTATAATCTCCAGTCCGAATATTGTTAATGGAGAAATACCCCTCAGCATTTGTTCTAGTCCAAAACTGGTAATCCTGATCAGGAGAAAGAAGATGTATGGTTTTATAAAGAATTTAATGTTATAAACACTGAGAACACTTAAGTTAATAAGAACCACCTTGCATTCTCTTTGCCATGATCCAACCTCTCCTGGTGGAGCCAACCCCACATGAGCAGAATCTGCTGAAATATACCCATCCTTGATGTATCTAAAAAAAAAAATTAAATAAATAAAATTACACCATCTTTGGGGGAAAAAAAAAATTTACCTGAAAAGAAAGAAAGATTTACCTGTCTTGAACTAGTAATCTGCCACTGACATTACCCCTTTGATCTGAAGAAGGAAAATCCTCTGAAGCTGGGAAGGTGTATGGCCAGCTTTGGACTTCAACCATCATCTAAAGAACAATTTTTATCAAATTAAATCTGTGTTTCAGATGTTCAGCGATAAAAGTCTATTTATTTGTAGCGGTAAAATGCGTGTTTTACTTGTATCAAATGCAATTTTTAATGTCTATCCACACTTTAGTGACACTAGGCTATCTAATTACAATGATCAAATGTGTATTTTAAAATATAAATAACCTGTTCTTTGGCATCTTCCCAGAGTAAATGTGGATCCTCTTCATCAAAAACAGAATTAAGATAGATATATACAAGGCCGAAAACCTTCTTCCATGCCTCTCCATTTCGGAATTTCGGTACCAGATCCTCGCCTGAGTAGTGAGCACTGAGAAACATCTGTTCAACAACAAACCATCAGCAAGACCTTCATCAGTAGTAGTCAGGAAGGTTAATTAGGAGACTGTAGAGAATTACAGCAAGAGTCGTGGGGCCGACGTGGGAAGTAAGGTTATGCTTCACAGGCCCACCACTTCGGAATTCATCGCTCGGTGTGATCTGCCAGAAGCCGACGGGCGGGTCAAAGGAAATCCAACCATGGACCTTGTTGTCTTTGTTCTCACATGAATACTGGTATTTGTCATCCACCTTAACAGTACAGAAAACAAGAAAAAACAGTATTAATTAGAAGTCTACTCTTAAATGTTTATGCACAAAATAGGATATATCAAAACAACATTAGATGGTTCTGATCATCCAATCTAAACAAAATGGAATACCTCTCCTTTGAGCTCTGGATTGATTGGATTAATTAATAGAACTGCTTCTGGGTAGGCTAAGGCTTGGCCTCGTCCCGGTGACCGGTCCTCCGGCATTGGCATGATTCTTTGTCTGTTATCTGCCATAGCCATGTAATGAAACCTACCATTCAAAAGAAATAACTTGATTTGGTTAATTATAGTTTAGTATTTTTGCAAACAAATGAAGCAGCTGGAGGCAATTTGTTTACTTATCCTTCCTGAGCTTGAAAGCAATCCTAGTTTCTGCAAGGTTGAAATCAGGCCACCCTTGTAAGTGCTCGTAAATGGCATACGAGTAGAAGCCGGAGCAACCGCGCAACAGTATAAACCTGCAAGTTTGTCATCTTAAATATTATATCCTTATTATAAACATAGAGGTTGCGTTTGTCCCGGCTTGTGCTTATGGATAAGCACTCAGTGGATAGGGTGGTCAATGGGAGCACTTATCCACAGCAATAATAAACTGTTTATTTTAGTAAATACATTTATTTAAGTGCTTATGAAAGTTTAGGGGTAAAATAGGTATTATAAAAATATTATTAAAGATTAAAAATAACATTTATTCAAGTACTTTTAAAAGTTTAGGGGTAAAATAGGTATTTAAAAAATATTACTAAAGTTGTGAAATAACTTAACGCATAAGAGCTTGGGAGAGTAGCTTTTCCTTATGGGTAGCCTTCCTCTAGTGCTTATGGGTAAGAACTTACCCATAAGTGCTTCCAAACACATCTAATTTTAAAAAGTGCTTATATAAGCTATAAGCTGCAATAAGTACTTATAGAAACCGGACGAAACACAGCCTAATGGTCTTTAATCAAAACTAGAGGATAAATGATATATAAGACCTAGAAATTAAAGAACCTTTTGTCTATGTTTAAGGGAATGAATTTTCCCTTGAGTGAGAGATCCCATATTCTTGTGAATGAGAGCTCCACCTGATCCTCATTTTCTACAACTACCTGAAAGCTTGTCCCCTTTATCCTGCATAATAATCAAGATAGTTTCAGTACTAGTTATATAATTTGAAGTTATCTTACGGTTTATTACTAGTAAATGATTATGGATCATCCAGATCAAAATTATCTTTATTTTCTATCAGATCAGATAATCTGAAGGAATACTGTTTTGTTGAAGAAAGAAAGAGAGAGGAGTTACACTTCAAATATTCCGGTAGTTCCGGCAGCTCCTGCTTCACTCCAAACAACATCCCAGTACCTAATTTATCATTTCATTAGTACAGTGATTGTAATGAGAAAATGCATTTTAACAAACAAACTGAATCTTGAGGGCTCAACAATACTTCAATTGCCTCTTAGGCTCTGTTTGAATTGCTGGAAAACCAGGAAAATCAAGAAAATAAAATTCTGTAATATAGTTTACAAATAAATATTCTTTTTTTCTACCATTTTCTTGTTGCTTGGAATGAAGATGGAAAAATAAATAAATAAATACTACAGTAAAAATCAACATTGACCAATGTTAGAGACGTTCAAAGGAAAAGAGAGAGAGAGAAAGAGAGAAGAGTTGTGTGCTTGTAAGGGAGAGGAAGAGAGTGAAATTAACCAACGGAGGTTGGCCCGAGTTGAAGGGGCTCGGGTCGCTTGAGCAAGTGGTCTCGGTATCGAGTCCTTGTGGATGCAGAAAACCTTATTGGGAGAGGTCCCCGCTTTGGCGCCCGACCGTACCTCGGAGGAATAGTCCTGAGCAAAGCCTGGGGATACCTTGGGAGACCAAAAAAAAAAAAAAAAACAGAAGAGAGTGAAATTATAGAAGAGCTTTGGGGAAAGGGGGCGTGGATCCTCTGTGGGGTGTCCTATGGTGTGGAGACAGCCCAAAGGGAAAATGGTATTTTTGCTCCTCGGATGCTGTCCCGAAGTGCGAAAATACCATTTCACTCTCGGGGCTGTCTCTACACCACAGGACACCCCCACAGGGTTTACCCCACATAGGATCAGGACTCGGGACAAGGAAGGTTGTGAATCATGACAGAAAATAACTTTCATAGATTTTTCTGGAAATCGTTTTTCCAACTTTTTGAAAATTCATAAAAATATTTTTCTACAATTTATGATTTTCCGGTAAAAAAAACTGGATTTTTTTAAAGTTTAAGAAAATATTTTATTTTCCGGTGACTCAAAAGAGCCTTAAATGAAAACCAGAGTATCCTTCTATGAGCATATCACTAAACTGAAAACCATTATTGTAGCATAACACAGACACACTGATACTCTTTCTCTATGTGTGTTGAAGTACGAAAAGTACAAACCCTCTATTGACTTCTTCATTAAGAACTTCAAGTAAGTTTTCGATGCCGTTGTATCTTATTCCGGTGACGATTCCCTCCGGATTCGATAATGTTACTTGGATGATCCCGTTGTCCATCATTACCTGCACTTATTGATTTATAATTATTCGATTACACGTTATCACGGATATCGTAATCAACCCTTCATTAAGCCTAGTTTATGCACAAAAATCACTTGAAAAAAAGAATGGTACGTGTAACAACAATCAAAATAACAAATTATAGAATCGAATTACATGTCGATCTTGAATGTGCAGGTGCACCCCTTGAGGCGACATTGAGCTCGATGCCGTCGGCGACTCGTCGGAAAAACTGTCAGTACTGCATCCACTTGAAATTGCTAGCAATGCCAATTTCAATGCCAGACTATAGTTTTCTTGAAAATACTCTATATATAAGTGAAGATAAAAGTTTATTAGTTGCTTCAAGTTAAGTCACCTCTATGTGATAAGTTCAAAAAATGATGATAGGAATTGTATGGATAGGATTTAGTTTTCCTTGCATTAGAGACAAAGCATCCTTCTTACATCTTGTCTCACTTTGAAGCCAAGCTTTTTCTTTACTTGTCAACCAATTCCTTCATGTTGAGTCGAGATCAAACAATAAAGATAAACAGAAAACAAAGATCAACAATGCACACAGATGTACGAGGTTCGGCCAAGTTTGCTTACTTCCTCGGAAGAGAAAAAGGTTTCCACCATGTTTAAAAAGAAATTAAGGCCTAGTGAATGTGAGCCACCTTCCTCTTGGATCGAGAGCCTAGTGAATATGAGCCACCCACCATCTCTAACATTCCATCCTAACCCTACTGTGTGTAGTTTTAGGAGATGAAGAGAGCCGTACAGAAGACCATACTATGTGTAGTTTAGGAGATGAAGAGAGCCGTACAGAAGTCGCATCGCCGCCCCAACTCATGCATGATTCATGACTTAGAGAGTGTGTGAGTAGAGAACCTCTAGGGCATTGTGATATGTTCATAACTTGTTAATATGTGGCCTCACCTGTCATGCCCACATGTCATCATGTTCACATATCACCGTCTCATGATTAAGTTTTTTACCTTAAAGATCAGTATGATTGAGCCATGCCATGTTAGTCATATAAAGTTAATGAACCCAATTCCCTTTTCAAATGAGGCTAGATGCCGTGTTAATGACTAATTGCATGTTTATTTGTCTCATTATCGACCATTTCTTTCAAAAATTATCTCACAATACAAAGCATTGGCAAATATTTGTAAGGATAATTCTGTCTTTTCATACAATTTTAAAAATGGATACATGTTCATGACTAAAGAGAGTGTGTGAGTAGGGAACCACTAGGGTATTGTGATATGTTCATGATTTGTTTATATGTGGCCCACTTGTCATGTCCACATGTCATCATCTAATGATTAAATTTTTTACCTTAGATCACTATGATTGGGTTAATCATATAAAATTTAATGAATCCAGTGCCCTTTCAAATGAAGCTAGATGCCGTGTTAATGACTAATCGCATGTTTATTTGTCTCATTATTGATCTTTTCTTTCAAAAATTACGTCACAATACAAAGTATTGTCAAATATTTGTAAGGACGATTCTATCTTTTCATTCGTTTTTAAAAGGGAAAATTTCAAAGAGATGTCCCAAAAATATTTCTTGGACATTCCACCGCCTAAAAAAGTCAAAATGGCAAAGAGCTGCCTCCTTTGCCCACTTCTATTAAAGAAAAAAAAAAAAGAGATTAAAAATCAAGATAAAAAGACAAGTAGAACCCTTGTCTTCTATTCTAAATCTTACAACCACCACTCCACCACTAGTACCACTATCATTGCCACCCCACTACCACCATCACCACCCAACCACTACCTCACCACCACCACCACTACCACAATTTTTTGAATTTATCCTTTTGGAAATAATTGGCTGATCTCTTAGACTAGTATCCTGTAATCTGTTGAAAATAAGCATGCCCGTCAAACATGAGGGAAGGAAATCATCATTCAAAGGTACTAAAAAAACCTCTCATGTGGAGATGTGAAAGTAAAGAAAATGATAATTGTTGAAAATTCTATCAAGTGAAAAGCAAGTTCGTAATCAGAGAATTGTATAAGGCATCGTCTATAAAAGATTTAACTAAAAATGCAGAAAAGCAACTCTTATTCGATACAGCCTATTATTACGGTTATATTACTGGCAAATGTAATAAACACCAGCAAAGCTGCAATGTTAAAGTGTGTGTTGTTAACTAACAATCCAAAGTCTATACTATTTTGTTCCTTCCATCACAAGGAAGAGATTGATATGAACTGATTTAGAGGCTATATAGCTGGTTTGACTTTTTACTAATGCATTTGTCTGATATGAATGTCTCATCAAGGGGCTTAGCTTTATTTTTCTCCAATGTCAATTTGATTTTATTGTAGTAACTACAATCATTCACTTGAGTTTCTAAATTGAAGAACCATTTCATACCTTTTAATATATTATTGGTTAGCTTCACCACTTCCCCATCCTTCCATTCCAATCAAAACTTAATCGCTATGTATGAGATTAATCTGTATTGATGATTGTCATTCTGTAATGAGCTGAGTTTAGTGCTATGTGGAGACTGATGCTACTGAGGAATTTGGCAAGTACTGATGATCCAGCCATCGATAGCCGAATTTTCTGGGGGTTGAAGGGTATAATATTAGTTTCCCTTATTGTTATGTTTAATCCTAACTATAGGGTATTTATCAGACTTTTTTTTCAACTTTGGAAAATAGTAAAATCTGGTGTGTATCCGTAGTCGCAAACATTATTTGCCAAACCAAGTAAATCTGTGTCTTGTGTGTGCTTGATTTCTTCATCTCTTTTGTCTTTCTTTCTTTACACTTTAGAGTTAGCTTCAAGTATCTAAATATCATAACCTATAGTGCTCTCTAAAGATTATTGATGCAAGCCAAATTTTCCTAGGTTTCAGTTGTTTCTGAGACGGTTTCAAGCATCATTATTCAGAGATACTTATTATAAGCTCAAGTTTTCTGCATAGCCTATGCTTGGGTCTGCATTGAGATGGTTAGATGATTGTTTTTCAGGAGATGAAAGAGAGCTAGTACCTGTTTCTAGGTATATAAAACTTTTTTTTTTTTCACATTATAATCAAGGTCTTTGATTTGGGTGATTTTGGTTTGAATCCGATCCGAAAACGTTATAATCCGATTATTCTCGGATCAAATCCTGTTCGATTCAACTTTAATCAGATCAAATTCGAATATATTGATTCGATTCAATTCTATTTGTGTGCATATATAAATATATAAAATTTATATTACAAATATACATATGTAAGTATATATAATATTTGGTGATTACAAGTATTAAAAAAATATTATTAAAGTTTACAAATAACATTTATTTAAGTGCTTATAAAAGTTTAGGGGTAAAATAGGTATTTTAAAAATATTATTAAAGTAGTGAAA
>JAUPMG010149624.1:0-11051 GCA_031762675.1 Pachysandra terminalis
TAATATTATGAGCAATTCTTATAAAACTTCCAACAGCGATCCCATGAAGCATGTGATGAAGTGAAAGGGCACAATCGAACTCTGAGCTACATATATGATAACAGCAGCTAAATGTCAATCCACATTAGCCTATCATATGCTAAATTCAAGGAGCCCAATGCGCAGAGTAACTGGGTTGATTAGACAATAGATTCAATAATCTTCAAGTGTGTAGGAGCTCTTTAACATGACACCCCAGGAAAACCAATGCATGAAACTGCAGTGAATAGACAATAGATTCAATAATTATTCTTAGCGTGTAAGAGCCCTTTCACACAACAAATGAACATTTCTCACCAACATCCATGGTTAGTATTCGGAAACCCTTGTTTATCTCTAACAACAAACAAACAACAATAACAACAGCAAAATGCCTAATCCCAACTTGTTGGGCACAGCAACATGAACCATGCTCAGCCATCTCAATATGTCTAAAGCATTTCTTCAGTCATATTTTGTGTATGCCTTTCCAACTCGATCCCAATAACAAGCAAACTGAAGTAAAATTTGAGCACATGGACATTCAATATTAGAAAACAACAAAATTAAAATTATCCCAATAAGCTATTATAAACTGATTAAACTAAAACCACACCCTAAATTGAAATTTTCTTTCATCTCAGCACCTGATGTTGGATCATTTATCATGGGCAAAAAGGCATATAAAGGTTTAGGATAGGGCATCACCATGAAATCACACCATGACCCATAATGAGCTGACCCATCTTAACATTGTACATGAATACAACCAGTCGGCATTGTAAACCAGTGTTTTAGAAACTGGGTTCAGTTCAGTCTTGGTCTGGTTTGATTATAAAACCTGTTTGAACTGAATCAAACCAGCAGGTGAACACTGGGTGTGAACGAGATTGAGCAGAAATTTTTTGCTTCTCTCTATTTTTTTTTCTTTAATTCTGTTATGAACAGTTCTGATGTCTCCTGGAGTCCCAGTTTGACTGCTGGTCGAACCTCATAAACTCATACACACATTCATCTCATTATCATATTTAGGAGAAGAGCCTATCTCTAGCCAACATTACATGGACGTCATATAAGTAAATGAATAAGAGCTAAAGCTCTGGTACAGGAAAACGTTCTTTCCTGTACCATGCATGAAAAGTAAGTGTAAAATATTCATCTTTTAAGTGTGATGGGTGCATCCTAAATCATCACTGCAAATTGCAATTCACCACTGCAATAGCGATTTGCAATGATGGGTGCATCTCACACTATAAAGATGCACTTAAAAGACAACCTTTACTGTAAGTTTGCCTATATTGTACAGGAAAATTTTGTTCTTGTATCATAGGAAAACTCATGAATAAGAAGCAAATATGATTAACGTACAAGAAAAGCAAGACAATGAAACTAAAAAGTAGGCATAATTAAAAGGAGACATTTTTTATACCTAAATGGTACTTTGTTCTTTCAATTAGAGATTTCCGGTATCTTGCCAATACACTGGCCATATACGCTTCTTTTTCGCCGGTGAACTCATCGTCTACATCAGGCTCCGTTACAGCAAGGCACATTGTATGAACATTTCTTCCAAGCACAATTTCCCTGCTTTTTTTCTCTTCACCATTGACAATCGCACCATTCTCAACCACCGGAGGTAAAGGCTCTGAAACCACGGCAGTCGGATCAAAATCCTCCGGCAGCGGCTCAATCTTACCACTTAAAACACCAGAAAACACATCAACTTCACAATTTCCAACCATGATTCCTCAAGTCAAAATAAAACCTAATTCCAGTTCCTACTCCCTAGATCTGCTCGTTCACCTCCTCGTCCTCCTCAAGCTCCCAATAAATAGCGATCCTGATGCAATCGTAACTAAAAATGAGAGCTAAAAACACAGAAAACGAAATCAATCTGAACCCCAGAAAGCAGCTAAAATCAGTAGATTAAGAACCAATTTTTTTTTAAATAAAAAAAAAAAGTTAAAAAGAAAACGAGATCTTAAAAGAAATAAAACTCTCTGAATCGATCTGAAAATTGAACCTTTTTGAGAAATAAAAGAGAAACAAGACAAAATGAGTTTGAAATGCGAAAATCCGATTAGAGTAACAGATCTGAACTACAAGAAACAAAGGAAAACAAGAACAAGAAGTAAACCTGAAGCAACGTCGGACGCGTGGACATGCAAAGGCTGTAGATTTGCTCAAACAGAGCTTTGCACGTCTTGTGCTTCAGTTGAGGAAAAGCTGCAATGCATAGAGGAGCTAAAACCGCGCCATGGTTTTCCATTTATAGGCGTGACTCGTGATTTCTCTCTCTCACTCACTACCTGTCTGGACTCGGCTCTGACAACTTTGTCCCGTTACTCGTTAATTTTCTTTTTTTCTCTCACGCTGGCGATCACTTCACTTCCCCAGCTCCCCAGAATAAATTACTTCGTTGAGATAATAAATCCCAAGGGAGCGTTAGGCGGGACTTCTATAAGTACTTATTACAATTTATAACTTATATAAGCATTTTTTTTAATTAAATATGTGTATGATAGTGCTTAATTGCTTATGAGTAAGTTTTTACCCATAGGTAGGAGGAGGAGGTTACCCATAAGAAGAAGCTTCTCCCAAGCTCTTATACATTAAGCTCTTTCACAAATTTAGTAATACTTTTAAAATACTTATTTTACCACTAAACTTTTATAAGCACTTTAATAAATGTTGTTTCTAAACTTTAATAATATTTTTATAATACCTATTTTACTACTAAACTTTTATAAGCACGTAAATAAATGTATTTACCACATGCTATTTTTCTTTTCAAATAAGCAGTTTATTATTGCTGTGGATAAGTGTTTCCATTGGGCAACTTATCCAATGAGTGCTTATCCATAAGCACAAGCCAGGCGAAACGCAACCTAATAATTCTTTTTATCTTTGATTTAATATCAAATTACGGTCATGCTAGTGCCAATGAAAAAGACACATGCTGGAGAAAAAAAATTAGATTAATCTTTTCCGACAAAAATGGTCATCTAAAATTAATGCTTTTGTTTGTATAAAACTTTAAAAATAAATTAAACAAATTGGATAGCTATTGAAACATGTGATAAAACCTAATGGACATGTATTTTAACACCGAGGTAAATGGTCACTTGCAACTGGTGCCTCAAGAAGTACCAGGCCTGTGGTTCGATTCTGTGGGGGGCCGTTTCACTCGGGGTCACTGGAGGCTTACTCGATCGTTAACTTCAGGACCCCAAGGATTAGTCGTGGTACGTGCAAGGTAGCCCGGATACCCTAGTTATAAAAAAAAAATAGACACGTATATTAGGGCTTATATGATTAAAATATTACATACATGGCCAATTCAGAGGTTATTTTGTCAAATGGGCGGTCTACATAGAAAATCTTTGACCTGATATTAATATCACAAGAAAATTGCTTAGGGAAACATAGCAAGTTCAAGAAGGTTCTTGAACTTTGATTGGTCGAGACTCATCATTTTAATTTCTTGCAATCACCACTTGATTGGTCAAGACCTATCATTTTATTGTTATTATGGAGATATTGAGCCTATGATTCTGACCATACATGTGACTGGTTCAAGAATATTCTTGAGCTCAATTTGGTTTGGCAGAAAGAGAGTCCTCTTATTGTATGCACGTTTTTTTTAAAGTACTAGTCATTGCAAAAGCATGTGCCTGTTTTAGATCAAAATACTGATGAATTGGCAAACATCATCTCCAAGATTTAGTTATGTATGTTACTATTTGTCGGAAGCATGTCATCTGAAGGAAATATAATCATCCAATCCACTTGATCGGCTGTAACCTGATTATGTGGTTAATCTCCGAATTAATAAAATATATTTTTTTTGTAAGTTGGATAATATATTATTGATACTATAAAATATTTACAAGCATATCAACTGTTTGACTATTGTTCTTATCAATCTGGAGATCCCGTCTATTACCATCCCACTTCATTTCCTCATCTTTATCCCACCTAATTCCACATCTATTTACAGAACAAAAAGCTGCTACCTTGTGAGCCCATATATTCATCTTCCTACCTCCAAAAACAACTTCATAATTTTCAAAAGACATCAGATGATTTCTAACTACTTTTAAATAAGGAAGCACTTTCTATGACACTTCAGCTGGTTTGTCCTAAATATGTTCCAAAAGAGACCTTGCAGCACCTAGGATTTCAACTTTTCTCCATCTTTTTCGTTTCGCAAGCTCCACACCTTTTAGAAGTGCAATAGCTTTAGATTCTTTTGCTGATTCAAAGTCTAGACATTCTCCTTGAACTGCCAAAATAGAACCATTGTGAGATATACAAAATATTCCATAAGTCCTACATTACTTATTTTATGTTTTGCACCATCCACATAGATGCAACACCATCCATCCTTTTGGAAAATTTTGTATGGAAGAAAAATTATTTCCAACAGATTTTCTCCATGACAATCTAACTTTCTGAAAAACCCTCTCCCAATCTTTCCAGAAAGCAAGAATTTCATGGATCATTCTCATTGGTTGAATAACTTTCCCTTGGAACACACAAGCATTCCTCCATTTCCTTATTACCCATCCTATGATAAGTAATTTTGCAAGAACTGGGGTAACACGAACAATAGATAGAGATGTCACCTCTTTTGGATCTACAAAATAATTTTCTTATTAGTTGAGTTGACAATGCCACTGATCTAACAAACCATGGCAAGCCAAACCACACTCTTTGTATAATGGGACATGTGAGTAACACATGATCAATATCTTTAGGGGCTTCATTGCATATTGAGCAAGCATTTTTTGTTAATATTCTTTCCAAAAACCTTTCCATAAAGCCTTGTTAGTGGTACTATGCCCCTCTTGTCCTTGAGATTTTTCATTTGCAATGATTTTATATGCAGATTTCACTATACATTCCCCATTTCTAGTACCGGCCCACATCAGTCTATCCTCCTCCACAATTGGATCAATAGGAATTCTGTATATTATTTTTGCCCAATACTCTCCAAAAATGTCTACTAATTTGTCACAGTCCCATTCCCTTACCCCCTATTTATAAAGTGATTTCACATTGTCTTCTTGGTGTATCTTAAAAGTCCCAGAACGTAATCGATATCCCACCTGATTAAACAACTAAGGATCTAACCAAATATCAATTTTACTACCAAGTCCCAATCTTTAATAATAATTATTTTAATCACCTCGCTTCCCCAGACCAAACTCTTCCATGTCCAAGTGGAGTCATCTGTAGCTTTCACCTTCAAAATATTAGACTTTCGAGCATTCTTATTATGCAAGACCTTTGCCCATAAACTTTCCTTGTTTTTCACTAGTCGCCAGAATTGTTTTGCTAGTAATGCTCGGTTCATCTTCTCAGTTTCTCGATACCCAGATCGCCATGTTCTTTAGGTTGACATATCAAAGACCATGATTTCAAATATATCGGCTTCTTGTCTTAGTTTTGTTTCCACCAAAAGTCTCTTTGAAGTCGATCAACTTCTTGACACCATGCTTTAGGCATTTTGAAGCATGACATTTGATATATGGGTATTGCCTCGGTAAATGACTTCACCATTGTGGTTCTTCCTGCTTGAGACAGTAGATTTCCTTGCCAAGATTCCATACTTGTTCTTATTCTGGCAATCAGTGAATTAAAACTCTTTCTTTCACGGGCAAGGTGAAGTGGTACTCCCAAATATCTTTCCGACAATCCAACATGACCAATTTTTAAATTTTTTTGTAAAATTCTTTGATGTTTTCGATGTAAATTCTTGCTAAAGAGAACCTCAGATTTCTGAAAATTCACCTGCTGTCTTAACCATCACAAAATTGATCAATAATGTCCTTCATATGTCTTGCCTCATCAAGAGATGCTCGACACGCCACTGAACAATCATCAGCAAAGAGAAGATTAGAGACGGCTAGGCTAGCTCGAGATACCTTAATACCATGTAGTTGATTCTTTATTTCCGCATCTCGAATCATTCTTGACAAGGTATCCATACCAATAATAAATAAGAAAGGTGACAATGGGTCACCTTGATGCAATCCTCTAGATGGGGTGAATTTCCCAAATGGCGCACCATTTAGCATAAGAGAGAAAGAGACAGAGGACAGGCATCCTTTAATTAGACTACATCACTCGGCTGAAAAGCCCATGAAGTTCATGACATTAATCAGAAAATTTCAATTCATTCTATCATAGGCTTCGGGACATGTCTATTATAGCCATGAGGAAAGCAGATTTTCCTTTATTCTTTTTGAGAGCATGCATTAGTTCTTGGGTGAGAAAAATATTATCCATGATCTGTCTATTTGGCACAAATGCACATTGGGTGGGAGAGATTATCTTTTCAAGCACTCTTTTTAATTTGTTAGCCATAAGTTTTAATATTATTTTATGGAGAGCAGTACACAGGGTTGTTGGCCTATAATGTTCCACAACTTCAGCCTTGTTATGTTTTGGGATAAGGACAATATTAGTGTGATTAATCCCCTCACCTAATTGTTTAGTGTTAAAGAAATTAATCACCAAATTGTACACAACCTCACCTACAATTTCCCAACATGCATGAAAAAACATACCTGTATACCCATCAGGTCCAGGAGCTTTGTAAGGTCCAATTTGCATAGCAGCTTCCCTCACTTCTTCTCTCGATGGTGTAGCAATCAACTCCAAATTATCATCTTCCGATATGGTTGGCATAAATAGATGCCTCATAACATTATAATCTGGCTCCTTATTAGCCTTATACACATCAGATAACTATTGCACAAACATGTGTCCAATTTCCTCTCTGTTATTAGTCCAAGAGCCATCACTTTTTTTCAATCATTCAATCTTGCTCTTCCTTTTCTTATGCATTGTCATCATATGATTTTTTTTTAGTTTTTGTCCCCATCCTTCAGCCATTGCTCTCTTGATTTGTCCCGCCATAGCAATTCAAGTCGATGTTGCCACTCTTTCCATGAAGATTTTCTTTCAATTGAATTATTTCCTCTATCTCATATGACCAACAAACAGCTTCCCATTTTTCTCTGATTTCATTTATTTTGGTCTGAATACATACAAATTGGGTTTGATTCCATTTCCTCCAACTTCGCTTTAGCCTTCTCTGTTTTTGACTAAGCTGCCGACAAATATCACCTGGTATTTCTTGGGTCCATTCCCTCTTAATGATCTCCTTACATGTTGGGTCTCTTAGCCACATGGACATAAAATGGAATTGTCTACCCAATTGCTTCACTTTGGGAAATGTATCAAGAATCAGGGGAGTATGATCTGATGTTATAGCTGATATTGAAGTGGAAGTTGCCTCAGGAAACAATTCTTTCCATTCCACATTAGCAGACTTTATCCAAATCTTCTTTTATATTTTTCCATCCTTGTCTTTTATTTGACCATGTAAATTGTGGTCCTTGATGATTTATTTCCATCAACTTGGCTTCATCAATAAAACTATTAAACATCTTTCAATCTTTTCCTGTCAATAGTTTTCCTCCTGCCTTATCTTCTTGACACCGGACTTGGTTTAGATCCCCCCATTAGCATCCATGGTGTATTAATATGCTGACTCATTTGACACCATGAGTTCCAAAACATTTCCCTTATAAACTTCTGCGGGTACCCATAAACAAGGGACAATAGCTAGCTCTTTGTTGGAGGTTCAGATTCAATAACCAGATTGACCCCCCTTTGTGACGAGGACAACATTGTTACACCCATATTGTCTTTCCAACACACACAAATTCCACCCAAATTGCCTGCTGCTTTCACAATTACATATTTTGGATACTTCAACTTGCGCATAAGCTTCTGTGCCTTCCCTTCTTCTAATTTAGTTTCCATTAGAAACAATAGATCTGGATTAATATTATTAATAAGGACAGTTAGTTCTTGAACTGTCATGGTCTTCCCACAACCACGACTGTTCCAACTAAATAAATATTTTCATGGCAATGGGTGGGGCGATTTAGGGCTCGCCACCTCCGCCCCATGTAAATACTTAGAATAAGCCAATTTTTTATGTTTATGAGAAACAAAGAGTTTAAGTCGTACCTGATCTTTTCCGTTGCTAATCTCTTTATAAATGTTGCTTCCGAGTTTGCTTTGTCCCTCCATCTTGTTCTCATTCATTGTCTCAATATCTTCCATCGCACACTCCATAGCACATCTTTACCTTTATGTTGCTTGTGTGTATCATAATTCATGAAGGTTGCATCATCACCCTTTATTTCCTTTCCAGTCATCCAAGACAACTCAGTTGGGTCTTTGTTATTTAATAAAGCTATTTGTTCTTGATCCTTCGACCCGGAGAGGCCTTGAGCCATCATTACTTCATTATCTTCAAGAAAAGGCCTCTCAGGGCTTTAGTCTTTTAAATAAGACACATAAACAGGCCTTCCCGTGGGCCAAAGCCCATCACTCGAATGTTCATTAGTATTTTATTTTCGTACCCTCATAGTCTCCTATTAAATGTTGAGATTTCCCAAGATATTTTGTATTTTTCTTTAAGCCAACGTATCTTGAATTTCCAAAAGAGATCGATCTATCATCATGATGTTACCTTGAGTTTCTTGCTCATTAAATGCTTTGTTAGCTACAACCTTTTCCTTGGCCACCAATCTTAAATTTGATTCAGTTTGCTCCTCTAAAAGCGCAACACGTGGGAGTTTTCTAGAAAGATCTTCAACCTCCGCCCAATGATCAACCGGCCTAATCACACCATGAAACATTGGCCCACTGATCAAATTAATAAAATATTGAATATAAATAAAATGTTTCAAACGGATCAAGATTTCATAATATTGTCAATATAAATAAAAGGAAACAAATGTTAAGCTTTTATTTTGTTTTATTTTTTCGGTTCTATGTATATACATGAGATGACTATATCATATTGTTGATGAAAACAAAATAAAAGAAACATCAAACTTTCATTTTTACTTTTAGTTTGTATATATATAGGGGCTAATTTATTAATTGAAGAAAATGGGCACTTTTAACTCAATGGTAGAATAACGCCATGGTAAGGCATAAGTCATCGGTTCAAATCCAATTGTCCCACTAACAACACGTAGAGAAGAGACATCCAAAAAAAATTGCAATTGGTACCTCATGAAGCGTCAGGTTTGGGGTTCGATTCTGCGGGGGGCCATTTCACTTAGGACAACTAGAAGCTTACTCGGTCGTTTAACTTCAGGGTCTCGGGGATTAGTCGTGGTGCGTGCAAGTTGGCCCGAACACCCCGGTTCCAAAAGAAAACAAGGACATTCTTCTCACACCGAAAAAGATCTCACAGGTAGGCTACTCATAGCGAGTCTCACCTGCCACACCTGCATGTGGAATGTGTTGACGACAGATAATAGTTTATAGTCATTTAGACCTTACATCAGTGAAACATAAATTTATATCCAGACGAGGTATTTAGTATGTACCTCAACACCAATTAAATCAGAAAAATATTTGTTTTGTGGATGTACGTCCCACCAGTTATACATACACGTTATTAAAATGCCCTATAATGAATGATGTGTTGGTACATAATTGTAAATCCTTTGAATTTTTGTTGTGGTAAATATAATTAGTGAAGGGTAATTTTGTCCTAAAAATAATTGACATAATCTCTTAAATTGAACTTTTAAGACAGAGTTAAAATAGTAAATACTAACATGCTATACTGACGTTGTTTATCGAATGTTAGTAATGGAGGATGTAAATGTAATATCAAACAACAAGAGGGTGTTTTTACATTTATCTAGAATGTTAGAGGTGTAAGTGGTATTAATCATAATATTTAATACATAAGTGTAATATCAAATAACATAAAAGATGTTTCTGCATTTATTTAGAATATTAGGGGTATAAGTGATATTGGTGATCAAGTGGTCTAATTAATCCCACTAAACACGCGGCACTATCTTAAAAGTGTGTGTGTACATTTACTGGGTATAGCCACAAACACTGAATCGTTTAATAAAGCTGTTAATTGCTGCACGGCCATCTCTCACGTGCCAGCTGTCAACAACAGCTGCACGCTAATTAGACTGTTTGGTAAAAATGTGATATTTGAAACTGCTTAGAGATATCTGACCGTCCTTATCACCAAAAAGGAAAGCTTCTTGAAGAAGCAACCTTTTTGAAATCCAACTTATGGGGGAACGCCACATGTCCCAAACCTAACAAACACAAACTAACTGCCTTTTGAATGACCAAAATGATAAGGATTCGAATTCCTTATGACAGGATAATGCCCTCGGAATGACCGAAGGAATAAAGATTTTTACATTCCTTCTGAAAGACATTATTCCTCTCGAAGGACAGATACAAGGGGTATTACCTTTACATTTCAAAGGTAATTTGCTTGAAGAGAGATCCTCGAGGGAATTTTTTATGCCTTCTAACTCATAAGTCACTCTTGGATCATATCTATAGACTTCGAAAGACCATTTATTATATTTTGTCTTGCAAGAATCACGACGTAGGAATATTTCCTCCTGCTAAGGCGAATTCGAAGGAAAACTTGAAGGCTAACCACCTTCAGATGGTGAATTCGAACGCTAACCACCTCTAGATGGTGAACTTGAATGAGGAATATTTCCTCCTATTAAAGTGAATTCGTGGCTAACCACCCTGAGATGGTCAATTCGTCAAAGGTTAGTCACCTTCAAAGGACTAATGGTTTGTCACCCTAAAAAAGACTTAAGGATTTTGTCCCTTTCGAAGGACAAAAATATAGATTTTTACCCTCGAATGCACTTCCGAATGCATTCAAACTACAAAGTAAAGTTTGAAGTCGCTCTTATTCATCCTTAGGAATGGACTTCGAATGCTATTTTCATGAATACTTTGACTTTTGAAAGCAAATCCACAGTGGAAAGAGCTTCGGAAGTCGAATTCACGCCATCTCCAGAAGTATTTCCTAAAGATAGGTTTCCTACGTACTTTGAGAAACTTTTTTTCACTTTACTTCAAAAGGAACTCACAAGGGAACATATTTACTTTTGATTTCATTAAAGTTGAGGGCACTCAGATTGGTTACT
>JAUPMG010149644.1:0-11051 GCA_031762675.1 Pachysandra terminalis
GACTTATGACTTATGATATTGACTGACTTTTTTATAATTTATATCATATAATGTATGATTGTATTCATGTTGAAAATGATTACTTGACTAGCACTAGTTTACTTGTTAATCACTTATTTGTTGAAAATTTATGTGCTTGTTGCTTAATTGGATGTATTACTATTTTTTTTTTTTTGTGTAGCTGGAGTCTGGAACTAACAGCTTGATACTACAGCATCAACCCTAACCTTCCCTTAACTAATGGTCTTGATTAAGGGAGTGTTTCTTTTGCATGTTTTGATGTATTTAGGCCTCAATTATGCTCATCTAGGAGTTGTGATCAAATTCCTTCAAAAACTAATTTTTCCCTCAATTTCCTTCACATTTCCAATTTTCCCCCAGATGTTGCGACATCGACATTGCAAACCTTTTTTACAGTTATGTTAGAGGAGAGGCCAGCAGACAAACTACTATAGAGAAAATTGCCCAACTTGAGAGGTCTGCTCTTCTGATGGAAACCAAGCAAAGCTCTTATAAATGAAAAACACCGTATCAAGCACCCATGTCTTAGGCTGGGAAAGAAAAGTTGAAGTGTACACATTACGGGAAACCGAAACACACTAAGGAATATTTTTGGGATTTACATCCTCATTTGAAAAACAAAGTTCCTTGGCCCAACTCCAGAGCAAATGCAACAGAAATACAGAATAGTGAGATATCTCAATCTGATTCTAGGGATGATTGAATTCACAGATTGGAGAAGGAGCTAGCCTCACTAAAGTTTAGCAACAAGCCTTCTCAATCATTGGAATAGACAGGTAGTTTGGAGTCATATGCTTCTACAAATCATGCCTCTCCTCATTTTTCTCGTGCCTGGATCATCGATTCAGGAGCGTCCACTCTCATGACCGGTATGAAGAATAAGTTTGTTTCTTATGATAATGTTAGCACAAGTATTAGATTAGCAGATGGATCTTTTACTCTCTCATTAGGTAAAAGTGAATATCAACTAACTAATACTCTGTCATTACCATCTGTTCTTTATGTTCCAAGTTTTCCCTCTAATCTCATGTCAGTTAGTAAAATTACCAAACACCTTCATTGTAGTGTAACATTTTTTCCCTACTTACTATGTATTTCCAGATCTGATTACCGGGAAGACGCTTAGGTGTGGTCGTGAATCAAATTGATTGTACTTGTTTGATATGAGTGGATCCTTGCCATCCAGCAGGCCTCATGTTGCGTCTACTTTGTCTTAATTTGAAACAATGATTCTTTTTCTTTATGGGATTATCGTTTAGGACATATTTCTTTGAAGTCACTTAAGCTTTTGTTTCTTGGAAAATTTGATTTTTTGAATAATGGTATTGTTCAATGTGATACCTGTGAGTTTGCAAAACACAAGAGAACTTCTTAACAAATAGTTCTGTTAATGCCAAGGAGTATCGCCATCATAATTTGCAGAACTATCTGTTAGGCAATGGCATATAACATCAAACTTCGTGTTCTTACACACCTTAACAAAATGGAATTGCTGATCGAAAGAATAGACATCTCTTGGAAGTCACTTGTTCCCTTCTGATTGGTATGAGGGTTCCTAAAACCTATTGGGATCAAGTTGTTCTTATTGTTGCCTACCTGATAAACAGGATGGCTACACCTGTTTTAAATGGATTATATCCCCATAGGCTTGTTTTTCCTGATAACGCTCTTTTTTCCCTACCACCCAAAACTTTTGGATGTGTGTGTTATGTGCAAACTCTTGGGCCATCACGTAGCAAACTAGGAAATCAGTCTGAAAGGTGTATTTTCTTGGGGTACTCAAGTGTTCGTAAGGGGTATAAGTGTAACTGTCCTACTACCAAGAAAACATTTATTTCCAAGGATTTGACATTTTTTGACAATGTTCTGTATTTCACTTCTTCTTTGTCTGATGTTTTTGATGATCTCATACCTCTTTCTAATATTAGTGTTCCTCTTGATGATCCCATTTCTTCTTTTGTGAGTCTTCCTGTAGTTAAACCTTTGCAGGTATATATTCGGAGATCAACCAAGGACCAATTCATCATGAGCAATGACCATACAACAACTGAACCCCAAGGTAATACTCGTTCCTATGAAACTACCATTGTTCCTAATTCCTTAAACATTCTTATTGCCATTCGGAAGGAAAAAAGGAAATGTGTGCATCCCATTAGCAATTTTGTGCTACCAAGAAAAGATTTATTTCCAAGGATGTGACATTTTTTGAAAATGTTATGTATTTCACTTCTGCATCTGATGTTTTTTATTATCTCATACCTTTTTCTAATATTAGTGTTCCTCTTGATGATCTATTTCTTCTTCTATGTGTTTTCCTGTAGTTAAACCTTTGCAGGTATACACTCAGAGATCAACCAAGGAACAATCCATCAGGAGCAATGACCACACACCAATTGAACCCCAGGTAGTACCCCTTCCAATGGAACTACACCTTATGTGAGACATACACTTTTTTTGGAAGTGCAGGATGGCCAAGTTGACAGTGAAGCTCCAACAGGGTGGGAGACAAGCAAGAACATGCTACAGAATTTGGTCCCTCTTCCAGCACGTAGAGACCTCAAGACGTACGACACCCCTTACTAATCGTCCGCTTTGTCGAGCGATCCTGAAACACACAATGATCAGTGTAAAAAGCAGCCAGATAGTCAAGCTATTTCGTAAGAGCACTCACAGACAATAGATTAAATGGAAAATTAGGCAAATATAGAACAGAGGATAATCGTATAGTGGGAGTAGGAACAATAGTACTAATCCCTTTGACAACCACAAAAGACCCATCCGCCACTCTGACGTCGGGATGAGACGTCGTGGGAGAATATGTGCATAAGTACCTGTGGATCCTGTTATATGATCCGAGGCGCTAGAGTCAATCACCCAAGTCTTGGGAGATGCAGATATATATGCAGAAGAGGACGATCCAGTTTGAGCCACAGTCGCAGACATGGAAGATTGATTGGCTAGTAACCAAGAATACTCCTCGACTGTGAGATGGATACTACCGTCATCGAGAGGCGTCGGTACCCCTGTAGAAGTGTCCTGGACAGATTCGGTAACGACACGGGCAAACCGATACGTAGGAGGCTTGCCATGTAATTTCCAGCATTTGTCATGCGTGTGACCAACTCCACCACAGTCCACGACCCCCATGCCCTTCGCGTCCTCCCCCCTCTACCACCACGTCCTCCTGACGGGACTTGACCGACCAAGGCGGCGCGATCACTCATCTCTATAGTACTGGGGGTAGAACGGACGGAGCGAAGCACCCGAGAATAAACCTCAATCAGTGAAGACTCACGACTAGCATGAATCTGGGATCTAGCGGGGTCAAACTCTGATCTCAACCCACTTAGAAAAGCCATGACAGCCAACTACTCTCGCTGTTGTCTCATCTGGTTCACATCTGAAGTCAACGGCATCAACACATTCAACTCTTCATACACCTTTTTGAAGGCAGCAAAGTACTCACTAACGGGGACATCACATTGCTCCGATCGAAAGAAGAAAATATATACATCATAAAGACGATTCAGATCATCTTTGCCCGAGTACAATACCATAAGGTATTCCCACAACTCCTTAATTGTCTCGCAACGGGTCACCAAGACAGATACTTTAGGATCCCTAGAGTTGATCAACTGATTATATAATCTAGCATCATCCCGTAACCAGATTTTTGCACCTGCCGGATCGGTTCTTGAATCTAGAGAAATCCCTGTAAGATGCTCCTCCTTATCCATGCCACGAATAACAAATAAACTAATCTTGCGCTAGTGCTGAAAATTGATCACATCTAAGCATTGATCAGTGAGACGCATAGATGACGATACAATTTCAGAAATAACCGGTTTAGGTTCAGCCGGATTCTAGTCGAATGTACTCATGATGATCTCACAATTTAAAAAAAAAAAAAAAACAACAGAAAAATTTCACAAAAAAGAAGAAGATAGGGGGAATTCGCACCTCTCCACACGCCAATCGCGATCAACAACTACCCTTCCGGTAGGCAGAAAAAATCTCTGCAATAATAAATCCTATAACACCTTTAAACGTAGACTTCCATGGAGAAAATCAACAAAGTTCATCCAACCAGACACAAATCAAATCACAAACGACTATAAAAGAGTCTCCTCATCAAAGTAAAGTGCCCAAAAGATACTAATGGAGGTAGCAAAATCGCTACCACACGCGATCGGAAGAACCGAGTGGTAGCGAGATCGCTACCTCATGATTCGCACGAGAGTGCCGACCGGCAGAACAATAGAGTGAATAGTAGCGGCGGCGTGAACTGGAAAAAAATTAGGGTTTTTTTTTAATTTTTCTGTGTATTGCTTTGATACCATGTTGTAGCACCAAAACATACTCATCTCAATTAGAGAGAGTACTTATACATTAATTAATATTAGGAAAAACAGTACACATGACAATAAATAAGATAAAGAGAAATGGGCTTATGGCCATGAGGCCCACTCCCCTGTTCTAACAGTTTTGAAATCTTGAATGAAAAGTCAACTTTTATGCTTATCTTCTTAGAACTATATGGTTGCTTATATTAGCACATTGCAGGAGGTTTTTTTTGGTTTCCCAGTAAGAAATGAAGACTTTTGATACCGACAATTTCAAACAGAAGATACCAATACCAGCCTTTAAAACTGTGACAGAACCCTAACCAGGGCTGTAACGGGGAAGAAATCCCATGATTGTCCCAAAGACATCTTGCCTAAGGTCTTATGAGACTTGTTGACCACACTAACATACCAAGTCCCAATGACATAGGAACAAGGACCTCAACTGCAATGAGAACCATCACTAAATTGCCCTTAATATGAAAATGCATAATATTTCCCTGAAATTCCCACAGAATTAAAATGACCAAAAGCGCCTCAACTATGAATTTATTCCTCAACAGAGGAGTTATCTGCTTTTGTTGATGATGTCATTTTGTTCATATAACTAATGGTTTGCGATTTATTAATAGTATGTGACCATCATTTGTTCTATCTCTACTATGTCCCAAGACCTCTTCGAGTTGAATTACAGGTTTGCAGAATAAGAGTTTCCCAATAGTCATGATTAATGTATAGAGGGAGGGAGGGATATTGAGGCCAATTAAGTACCCTGTGATCACTTATTTTTATTTATTTTTTATTATTATTTTTATATTTTACTATTCTTCCCTGAACCTTCCATTAGAAACTGATTTATATGTGTGTGTATATATATATGCTTAATGCGGTTTTTTCATTTTTTTCATAACAAATCACTGCTTGAAGGTTAACCCTATTCTTTACTTTATTTGAACAAATACTGGAAATGCCATAATTTGCATGAGGGACATGCATAATGTAGAAATTATCCTATGGAAGGAGTGAATATTTCATCTATTTTTCTTGGCAGGACAATCTTAGAAAAATGAAGTTGGGGAATTCCCTTACAGGGGCACAAAAAATCGTTCTATTACTTGGTAAACTCTTCCTGATAGTTTTTCCCCTTTCTCTTTTTTGGTTTTCTTGATTATCATTACCCTTATGCTATTTTTCTTTCATTTTTAACTTCAGGACATAATGATTTTTTTAGTAAGCAAAGAGTATATTATATTAATAAAAAGGGGTAAATCTCATTTACACAAGTCTAGCACAAGAAAACAGCTAGCCATAGCTTAGCTGTGCAAAAGAAATTAGGAAAACAAAGAATACTAATCCCCCCCAAAAGATGAATTTACTCCTTGAAAGTCTTTGAAGGTACCAGCTTAATGAAATTACAGCGGAGGCACATGGTAGATTATATCCCCAGTATTCCTTTCTTTGTCTTAAAGAATTCTTCTATTCTTCTCTTTCTAAATCACCCAACAGATATCAAATGGACACATCTTCCATAATTTACGGAACCACCAGTTTCTAGATTGGTTCCGCTATAAAAGGACCCAAAGTTGGTTGGGAATGGGTTTGGTACATGGTGGACTCCTATTGGGGTGGTTTAGGGTTTGCGTAAGCTCACCCAATTGCCACTAGTACTCATAGTTAATGCTAAAGCCTGTGATAGTGTTAGTTTGATACTTGCTAGTGAAGATATATTTCGATGTGAAGCGAGGATATTGCATTAAGGTGTGAATATGCATATCTTCTTTTTCAGTCCTTACAAATGACATTCTGTGGATTTCTTTGTGTTTCAGGGGACTATTAGTATTGTTAAGGTGTGAATATGCATACCTTCTTTTTCAGTCCTTATAAATTATATTCTGTAGATTTTTCTGGGTTTTAGGAGACTGTGTTTAGGGTGATAATCTCTCTCATTTCTAGTGGACTTGGGAAAAGGCAGAAAGAAGGAGGTATGATTGAGGGAAGTTGTGAATTGGTGTGTCTGGCAGTATTGTTAGGGTAAAGGGAATAAATTCCCTTCTTAACTCACCCTCCGACTTGAAGCTTACTATAATCTCAAGGCTATTTGGGATCTAGTCTTTGAATAGTTGAGAATAAGTTCCTGCGTGAAAACAGGGATACCTATTGAAATGGGATAAGCTTAACTCTATCAGATCAGTACTTTGTCCTCTCTGCACTTTGCTTTGTCATCTCTTTTTGAGGATGGTATCCATAACAACACGTCCAGAATGTGGATGGGAACATATTATGAGAAGGGATGGATGAAGAGAAGATGTACTGGAGAGGTGGTTCCCATATGCAACAGAGGATGTAGTTGGGGATGTTATATCGCACGTAATGAGAATAATCCATCTTAGGGAAATGATTGTGGAGCTTCGGTGAGGAGAGGGCAGCCGTTCGAGAAGAATTGTCAGATTAAATATGGTCAATGGGAACTTCTGTTGGGATAGCAATCAAGTTACTACCTACTTTGGTGCAACTATTTGAAGTTCTTGGACCCAAGAGAATAGGAAAAGTATACACCAAGAGAGAAGTAAGATGTTCATTTCAACAACAAAACGAGTACCAAGCAGTGTTTCTGGGCAAATCGATACCCTTCTACTCAAATTTCTGGATGTATTGAATAAACCCTATTCTAACTATAGGAAGAGCGTTCAAATACTGGAGAAGGTTTACTGGATTGGGTAGCGGTCAGTCTCCGAAGGGGTGTGCGGAGACAGTGACGCCGGAGGAGTTCCTCTGGGGATTTTGTGGCTGTTCATAGCTTGAGGAGGAAGCCTTATGGTCGAAAAAGAGAGGAAAGGAGGTAGAAGTTGAAAGTAAACAGAGGTTTCAGCCTAATCTTGAGGAAGGAAGGGACCATATAATAATTGAGAAAACTGAGCTGGAATATTGACATTGTTTGAAGAGCTAGCTGAGGAGGTAGCACTTGAAGATTTAGTGAGAGGTTCCGGAAGTGAAGCAGGGTTTGGTCAGGGACTATTAGAAGGAGGTGGTTCAATTGTCAGTACATATTGGCTCGAGAGGAAGGGATGTTGCCAAACGGCAGAACCTATTATCTTAGATAATATATTGGATGAAACACCTTTTCAATATATTAATAGTGAATTAGAAGTAATGTTGGAAGAATTTAACGAAGAATCGATTGAAGTAGATGCAAGGGAAATTTCGGAATGGGTTCTAAATAAACAAATGAGTTTCAGAAGCTTCATGGGTGTGGGAGGACTTCCAGATTGAGGCAATGGAGCTTTTTACAGAAATAGAAAAAAAGAACAGGGAATTAAATGGGAACAATAAAAAGACAAGAAAGGAGCTGAAAAGATTGAGTTGGGGGTAAAAAGCAAAGGCCAGTCCGGGTAGTTCAAGAATGGGAAGGAGAGTGGGTAGGAGTGAGGAATCTGGGGGTTTATTAGAGTTTTTATGAAGACAAAAATTCTGTCATGGAATGTAAGGGGGTTGGGGGACAAGGATAAGAGAAAAACTATTAAAATGGCTTTGAAAGAATGGATGCTAGATATTATTCTGTTTCAAGAGACAAAATTGGAAGTGGTGGACAAGGACATGCAGATGCAGATTTGGAGTTGCAGATCGACGGGTTTTATTTAGAAATCCGCTGTAGGGGCTTCAGTAGGTAATCTACTTGCTTGGAAGAAAGATAAATTAGAGCTTATTCACTCGAAAATCGGACAATTTGTGGTTTCAGTGGTATTTTTGGAAAAAAGGGTGATAATGGGGGAGGGCATAGGATGATTTCATCAGTTTATGGTTTGACGGATCATAGTAGACTACAGGACTTGTGGGAAGAACTTGAGAAACACAAAAGGGGATGGATGTGTCCTTGGAGTGTAGGTGGGTGACTTTAATGTTATTAGATTTTTTTCGGAGAGATCGTGGTGCGAAAGAGTGAACTCATATATTCTCAGAATTTATTGACAGGAATGAGTTGATAGAAGTGCCTCTGTTTGGAGCGGAATTTACTTGGTCAAACAACCAAGAAAACCAAGCATCCTCTATACTGGATAGATTCTAAATGTCCATTTTGATTCGAAAACATGTGGTTGGAGGAGGATAATTTTGTAGAGCCGGTGAGGAATTGGTGGCACGGGTTTGAGGTTAGAGGTTCACCAAGTTTTGTGTTCTGTAGAAAATTGAAGCTTCTAAAAGAAGATCTTAAGAAAGGGAAAAACCAAGTTGGGTAGGGTAGAGAATAAAATGGGGAGTCTGTTGGAAAAAATACAGAAGTTAGATGTTGTGGAAGAGAAAGGGGAAATGGGAAGAGAGGATAGAAAAGAAAGAGAGAATTTCAAGAAGGAGCTTGCTAAGGTGGCAAGAATGGAGGAAATATGTTGGAGACGGAAATCTAGAGCTCATTGGTTGAAGGGAGGAGATAAAAATACAAAGTTATTTCATAAGATGACGAATGCAAGGAAAAGAGTGAACACCATCAGTAGAACTGAAGTGAACGGGGTGGTTTTGAACGAGGAGGGGGAGATTAAGAAAGCTATTGAGGAATATTACAGATCTCTTTTTGTTGAAGAGATTTCTTTTAGACCTACACTCAAGGGTTTGGAATTTGAAAAATTAACATCTTAGGCAAGGAATGATTTAGAGAATACCTTTTCTGAGGAGGAAGTGAGGGAGGCGATTATGAGTATGGAGGCTGATAAGTCACCAGGTCCGGATGGCTTTTCCATGGCTTTCTATAAGAAGTGCTGGGATATCATTAAGGAGGATATTATGAGGGTGTTTGTAGAATTCTTTGAAATCGGATGGTTTGCAAGGAGTGCTAATGCAACTTTTATGGTCTTAATCCCTAAAAGAGGGAGCAACTGAACTTAAAGACTTCCACCCTATTAGCTTGGTGGGTAACCTCTATAAGATTATTGCCAAAGTTTTGGCAAACTGACTAAAGAAGGAAGCTGGCTTGGTGACTTCAAATTCTCAAAGTGCATTTTGGAGGGGGGGTAGGTAGGCAAATTTTGGACGGAGTGTTGATAGAAAACGAATGCATTGAATCAGTTTGGAAAAACAATCAACGTGCTTTATTCTGTAAAGTACATTTGGAAGAGGCGTAAGTCCATGTGAGTTGGTCTTTCTTATACTATGTTTTGGAAAGGATGGGTTTTGGTGAAAAATGGATAAGATGGATAAAAAACTGTATATCGATGGTCTCCTTGTCTATTCTGGTGAACGGGACAGCGGTGGGATACTTCTTGACCTCAAGGGGTATTAGACAAGGAGACCCGCTATCCCCTTTTTTATTCATCTTGGTGGTGGAATGTTTAGGCAAGATGATAAAACGAGCAAAATCTCTGGGATTGGTTCAAGGTGTGAGGGTAAAGGAATCGGCTCCCAGTATTTCTCACATCCAATTTGCAGACAAGGTTTAACAAACCGGAATCGAAGACCGGACTGATCCTGTCTGGATCCAATACAGAAAGCAAAAAAAAAAGAAAAAAATTAAAATTTCAGACCAGCGGGACCGGTCGTCAGGCTGCCGGACCGACGGTATCGGTTGCCGGACCGGCGGTGTCGGACCGCCGGTTCATTACCCAGCGATACAATTCTTTGTTGCGGGTTGGAACCGAAGCGCTACGGTCCGGTCCCGGTTCGGACCGGTCAATACGAACTGGTTTCGGCCGATCCGTGAAACCATGTTTGCAGATGACACATTGATTTTTTTGTAGAAATAAGCAATCGGATCTGAAGGCGTTAAGGTGTTTGTTCGTTTGTTTTGAAGCGGTATCGGGACTTCGTATCAGCTTGGAAAAATCAGAATTAATTGGTGTGGGGTCCACAAGTAATCTGATGCAGAAAGCAAAATGGATGGGATGTAAAATTGGATCATTGCCATCAGAGTATTTGGGGCTCCCTTTGGGGGCGAAATACAAGAATAGGAGTGTTTGGAGTAAGGTAATGGAAAGGTCAGAGAGAAAGTTGGCATCGTGGAAAGCGAGATATCTATCAAAAGGGGATGACTGATACTATTTAAGAGCTCTTTGGCAAATATGACATCATATTTTATGTCATTGATGAAAATTCCGACGTCGGTTGCAAGGAAATTAGAGAAGCTTCAAAGGGACTTTTTGTGGTCCAGTTGTGGGGAGTTGCAAAAGTATCATTTAGTGAAGTGCGGAGTGGTATGTTTAAGGAAGGAAGAGGGGGTTTAGGGTTAAGAAGCCTTACTAGGTTTAACTTGGCTTTATTGGCAAAGTGGCTTTGGAGATTTGGGAAGTAGGAGGGTGCGTTATAGCGAGAAGTGGTAAGTGCTATGTATGGGATAGAGGGAGGACGTTGGTGCATAAAAAATAACAGAGAAGCATTTGGAGTGGGGGTTTGGAAAGCAATTTGTTTTGTTTCAGTTTTGTTGAGAAGGGAGTGAGTTATAGGGTGGGAGAAGGCAATAGGGTTTGGTTTTGGAAGGACTCTTGGAGTGGAGACGGATCTCTTCTACAAGAATTTTCGGGGATTGCAGCAATTGCGGAAAACTTGAATGATTGGGTTAAGGATCATCTCATAAGGCAAGGGGAAGGGTGGGGTTGGGATTTGAAGTTAAGAAGAAATATTTTAGATTGGGAAATAGAAGAGGTGAAAAATCTGGTGGAGAGGGGTTATAAAGTACAGGTGAGAGAGGGAGGGGATTGTAGAGTGTGG
>JAUPMG010149655.1:0-11050 GCA_031762675.1 Pachysandra terminalis
AAATATTTTTAATATCTATTAGTATAATAAGTATCGGGTACTCGATGGGCACCCGTTAAGAATAAGATATTTGTGGGTTTTATTCTGGAACTAAGGGTGACAACCTCAGACCCAGAACTGACAAGATCCACAACTGTGTCATATAATAGGGTTCGGTTCTAGGATTTGTTAGACTCGACCCGTTGAAACCTCTAAATGGGATACAATTTTTAGATTGTGCTTAAAATATATATATCCCAATGATCAAGGTTATGTTATTTTTTGTTTTTTATTTTTTATTTTTTATTTTTTATTTTTTATTAATTACCTTAATTTTCAACTATTTATAATATTAAAAAAAAAAACCCCAACTCCAACCTTTAATTTTCAACGAATTAAGAGAAAATGGATGCGATAACTTTCCTTTCTTTTCCAATATTTCTCCTTCATTTTGAGAGAAAAAAAAATATACTGTCTGACTGAAATTTAAGACAGGTAGAAAAATTGTTTTTCAATTCACCCCACGTTTTCTCATCATCTAAACACCTAAAAAATATAAAAAAAAAATTAGCTAATTACTTTTCATTTTCATGCTTTTACACCAATCAAACACACTCTTGAGAAACGTAAAAAGTAGAATTAGGAGAGAGAAAGAGACGGAGTGGAGAGATTTAAAAGGAAGGTCCTTACTCCTGACTCTCCTGGGTGCTTTAATGATGATATTTTAAAAATATATATATATATTGAGGCAAATATGTTTAAGAATGAACTAAAGTCAAATACACGTGGACGAATAAGATCTGCCAACTTATTTGCCACGTGTAAAGTCAATGCCACGTTAAGCTTCTGAACTATCGTGCGTCCCACCCCACCAGTAGACAGTAAGTACGTCAATTATCACCCCAATACAGGGGCCTTTTCGTCATGACAAAGGAATATTTTTCACGTGCATCCTGCACTTATAGGAATCAAATCAAAGACAAAATCACGTGCCAAGATCCATCAACTGGGTTATGCCACATGTCATTATCACTGTACCCTACCCTTAAGGGACGGGATCCTACACTAACATTAACAGATACCTTTCTTCTTCTTCTTCTCAAAAGTTACTCATCTCTCAATCAATCAATCCCAAAACCAGTTTCCAGAAATGGAAGCATCTTATATTTGGCTTCTCTGAAACCTCAAAAACCTTTCTAGGGTTTTCTCTGAAACAATAAAGCTTCTTTTCTTTCTTTTTTTTCTTTTTATACATAATATAAGCAATGCAACCTTCTTCTAGATCTAATCTTCTTGATCCATTTACCACAAATCTCTCGAGCTCTTGATCTTCACCAGCTGTTCTGAAATGGAAGAAAACTTCAGAAATACTCTTGATTTCTTCCTTTAGTAGCGAAGAAATCACGGATTCTCTCCTCTCCTGCAATGGAACACAGTCACAGACTCAAAATCATTCTCGGAATCGTCTCTGCAGCTTTGCTGATCCTTCTCTTTAGTCTGATCTACTTCTTCCGTCAAAGATTTGGTGAACATAAGTCTCGAGAGATTCAGGACATTGAGTGTAGAGGAGACAAAGATGAAGTAGAACCAGAGGATTTGATCACCTTTGCTGGTGGAGAGAGCCTTACTGTCTTCGATATCTTGGATGCTCCTGGAGAAGTGATCGGGAAGTCCAGCTATGGAACGCTTTACAAGGCTAGTTTACAGAGGATCGAGTCGGTGATGCTGTTAAGGTTTATCAGACCGGTTTGCACAGCGAGAATGAAGGAAATTCTTCAAGAGATTCAGATGCTAGGGTTTGCTAGGCATCCCAATTTGGTGCCTCTTGAGGCTGCTTATGCAGGGCCGAGAGGGGAGAAGCTTCTCGTTCATCCTTTCTATAGTTTCGGGAATCTTGCACAGTTCATTCGAGGTAATTTACTTGTCTTTTTTTTTTTACATATAAAATATATATATATATATATGGATATATATATAATTTTTATGTTTTCTGTCCCTTTCTTGGTGTTTGATAAATGGGGTTCAGATTTTTTTTAGTAAAATTAAGAAGCATGATTGAAGATAGAGAAATCAAAGAAAAAAAATGAGATAGTTGTATTTTGGCAGGATTAACAACTCTGGAACTGAAATCTGCATCACAGAACACTTTAATTGGATATCCTAATATTTGATTTTCCTTCTAATTCCATTTTGTTTGTTTGTTCTTGTTTTTTCAAGAAGAAAGAAAATCTTCCATTTGAGCATCTAGATTTTAATTTACCCATATTTAGATTTTGATCTCTCTTTTTTTTTTTTTTTTTTTTTGTAAATTTCGTCAATTGTATAGGAATAGTGCAGGTCGATCAACTGAATCCAAATTCAATTCCTTTCCTTTGGATATGTTAATATTTGTTTTTCCTTCTAATTCCATTTTGTTTGCTTTTTCAAGTATGATGTTAAGCCCTCTTTTGGATTTAAATCAAAATTTGTTGATATAACCTGATCTTGTTCCATACGTGTAGAGAAACCACAATCATCTCCTTTCCTGGCATTTATTTTCCTCTTTTATGCATATTAATGAATAATGTCAACTAATCTTATTTAGAAACTGTGTTCACCTTTCTTGTTCTTTCAGTTTTCTGAACTTCTGAAACTCCTCACCTTGAATGATATTTACAAGCTTGTTTGACACTTTCATCCCAAAGGTTGGAGTTGTTTTGAGTTGATCTTTTTTTTTTTTTTCCGTTTTGCTTTCTACTTTAAGTTTCAAACATCTTAAATCGAACAGCTATGCTTCTTATGCAGCAGATGGAAATGGAGAATCGCACAAATGGGTCGTCATTTACTGAATCTCCCTTGGTATAGCTAGAGGACTGGATCATCTTCCATTTGAGAATCTAGATTTCATTTACCCATCTTTTGATTTTGACCATTTTTTTTTCAAATTTCATCAATTGTTTAGGAATAGTTCAGGTCGATCAACTGAATCCAAAATCAATTCCTTTCTAGTGGATATGCTAATATGTGCTTTTCCTTCTAATTCCATTTTGTTTGTTTTTTCAAGTCTGACGTTAGGTCCTCTTTTGGAATTAAATCAAAATTTGTAGATATAGCCAGATCTTGTTCCATACATTTAGAGAAACCAAAATCATCTCCCTTTCCTGGCATTTATTTTCTTCTTTTATGTATAATAACGAATGATGTCAACTAATCTTATTTAGGAACTTTGTCCACCTGTCTTGTTCTTTCAGTTTTCTGAACTTCTGAAACTCCTCACCTTCAATGATATTTACAAGCTTGTTTGTCATTTTCATCCCAAAGGGTTGGAGCTGTTTTGATTTGATCTTCTTCTTTTTTTTTTCTATTTTAATTTTCAAACATCTTAAATGGAAAAGCTATGCTTCTTATGTGGCAGATGGAAATGAAGAATCACACAAATGGACCATCATTTACAGAATCTCCCTTGGTATAGCTAGAGGACTGGATCATCTTCACAGTGGATCGCAGAGACCCATTATTCATGGCAATCTCAAGTCAAAGAACATATTATTGGATGAGAATTACCAACCCTACCTGTCTGATTTTGGTCTACACCTGCTCTTGAAGCCTACTGCAGGCCATGAAATGCTTGAAGCTTCTGCGGCTCAGGGATACAAAGCACCTGAGCTTATCAAGATGAAGGATGTGGGCAAAGAAAGCGATATCTACAGCCTCGGGGTAATCTTTCTTGAAATACTTACTTGGAAGGAGCCCATTAATAGGAACCCAGCCCTGAACGAGGATTTATATCTGCCAAACTCTATGCGAAATGCTATGCTTAGCCATCGAATATCTGATTTATTTCATCCCAAATTGCTTCTCACCCAAAGCAGTGATCAAAATCGAATTACCAAAGAACGTATTCTCACGTTCTTTCACCTGGCAATGGCTTGTTGTTCTCCTTCACCATCTTTGAGACCAGATACCAAGCAAGTCCTCTTGACTCTCGAAGGGATTGGGAAATCATGACAATTGGAGTTCTTTTTACAGAAATGTTGAACTTGGTTGTGATTGTGGTCATTATGGCAGACAATTTGAAGCAGAAAAATAGAGTAATGTAATGGAGTATTGCTTGATGACTGCTGCAACAATAAATTGACGATGATGATGACAGTGATGGACAGACATGGTTTTATTTACGGGCAAGAAATAGGTTAGAGTCTCGAACCAAGATTGGAAATTTCAGCCATCCAAAGAGGATTGGTAGAATCGGTGATTGAATGTGTTGGAGATCAGCATTTTGTTTATTTACAAAATGATTGAGACTATAGCGTGTGGATTCGATTGGGTCTCAGCTTGGATCTGTGGATAAGCCATTCAACATGTATACTTTTACAGGAAAGAGGAAGAAGCCATTATAAGCTAGCTGCAAGAAATATGATTCTTTCTATACAGCATTAAGCTTTGAACTGGCAAATCACTTTGGAGTATGTAATGGTGTTTGAATCATTTTCAAAGGAAAAGGGATTTAAGGGAAATTTTTTTCTTTAAGGCAAATTTGAGGATTTCATAGAAACAGCTCATCGATGACACTGATCTAGATGTTCTCTGCTGGGCACCTTTCTTATTTCCTTTTTGTTAGATAGCAAAGCTTACAGTGAAAACTGAAATGTTGGATTCACCAGGTTGACTCTCTGACTTCTTACCAGAATTGTGTGATGCTCATGTTCCCTAGAACCAACAGCTGGTTATTCAGCTGCTTAGCTTGTGGGGTGGGTCCTTAACCATTGGAGACAGAGCAGCAATGTAGGACTGTTGACTCTCTGAGTAGGATCATTGTTATATTACCGACTCTTGACTCTCTCGTATATGGTATAGAATTGTTTTCCAATTATGGCCTTTTTTTTGCACTCAAAATCTATTGATTCAACAACATCATTTATGACAAATGGAAAATTGAAGAAGGTTTGACTATTCTGTGGCTAGATGGTGTGGGGGAGTAATAATGAAGTAAATGAGATAACTAAGGGTTGCCCTAATGGCCACTTGCAGATGGTGCCTCATGAAGCATTAGGTCTAGGGTTCGATTCTGCGGGGGACCATTTCACTTGGGGCAACTAGAGGTTTACCCGGTTGTTAATTTCAGGGCTTTAGAGATTAGTCGTAATGTGCGCAAGCTGGCCCGGACACCCCAGTTATCAAAAAAAAATGTGGAGGTACCAGATTTGGATTGTTAATTTTGCAATTGAAGTGTTGACGGCACTTGTTACGCACGTAAGAATTAGTTATTTATGCGTATCATATTATTAAATTATAAAATTTAACAATTTTAAAGCAGTAAACTAATTATTAAATAAAAGTTTATAGAAACGGAGGTCATTAGACATTCTGATTGGATGATAGCTATGGAAGGGATCTAATTTTAGTTCAAAGCAATAAATTGTTTAAAAGATATTATCCTTTTTTCCAACTAACCAAACACACGCTAAAGGTTAAAAGGATATTTAGGAAAACAAAAAAAACAAAACAGCTCATGGCTTCGGTTCACATCAAAGAGAGACCCACTAAATAACAGCCAAAACATCCTCAATTGGAATAGAGTTTCCCCAACACACATGAGATTTACAAGTATGATATGAACTGTTTATATCAATATATCCAGTTTGAATTCTGTTATTTTAAACAAACCATCGAATGAAATCCTTTCAAAATTGATAGTTGTTCTTTCCCTTTTTCTCTTCTTCTTCATCCTTGCGTTTGGCTCATGATTTGGACACACTTGAATAGTTGAATTTTGATTACGAGACATATGAACAATAGTAGCTTTTTGGTATAACTGTCACCCATTTTTTTCAAGGCAAAAAGCTGTTGCTCTGTTCAAATCATGAGATGATCAGCAAACATGTTCCTATGTCATAATATTTGACTTCACAACAACCAAATATTATATATAGGGGGAGAGAGAGAGAGAGAGAGAGAGAGAGAGAAACATGTGATGTGATCCGTTTGGTCAAAACAGGCACATGAAAGACTAGCCATCCATATAACCATTTCCATTTAATGCTGTTTATAAGGTTCAAAGAGAAACATTTGAGAGAAGAGACCTTTACGAGCCTCTAGAATCTCCTCTAGACCATGACAAATGCCCAACCACTTGGTCCACTCTCTGCTTCGTTGGTTGGGTTTCGTACAGATTTCGGTAAACCCTACACTAAGGATTTACATTAGATCAGGTCAGGCCGCCCGTATGCCGGCACCGCACAGCCCAACATGGCATGGCCCAGCTGTGCCTTACTAAGCCTGGGTTCCTAAAAAATAAGCACGGTACAGCACGACATGGAAGCAAACCGTGCTGGCATGACACGAACCATTGTACAACCCTACCCTACACTGACCCCCTATAGGAGTCCAAAACTGCAACCCCAACCCCAACCCGTAGGGCTGAAAGGGACGGAACAAGGTAGTCCTCTATGTTGCGTGTAAAATTCATTTTTCATGTAATATAATACAATTCTAATGGTAGTTAATCATGATACAATTGGCAACAGAAACATAATAGAAACCATATGGCTCTCTCACAGGACTCAAATGAAGTATTCCCCATAAAACAGCAAAATTAACCAAATAATAATGAATAAATAAATTTACTTCCAGTCTCTTTTCTTTTCTTACCTTCTCTTTTTGGCTAATAAATTTACTTCCAATCTAATGAATATCTATAGGATTGTTTATTTGCCGAATCATCGTTTGGCAAAAAGAAATCAGCCTATTGGCGCATGCGTATAACTATACAAATTTTTAATTAAATAGTCATCAGAAGAACCTCGCCGCGACCAGAATGTCACTGGATTCTCACCTGGTCCTCTTCCATCGCATTATCTGCCCAAATCAGGTAATGGGGTTATCTAATGGGGTGAACTTGAAGTTGCCAGAAAACACAGCTTCTTTATCTGTCCATCCAAATTACAAAAAACAATTCCATGACATCGTCAAATTGGAATACTCAGCAAAACCAAGCTCATAAGAACTCTTCAACTGTTCTTTGCAATCTTACAAGCAGTTCACTTAAAGAAGAGGAAATTCAAGACAATCACTGAGTAGGCTACCAGATCTATTGTACTACAATAAGTGGCACACGTGTCAGGAAAGGATTTTATTTTCTCCATTGAATGTATAACATCTTTTGATAATAGGAAGAAATATGGCAAGACCTCAAACAGGAATGATAATGCCGTCTGTATCGTTTTTTATGTGTTTTGACTGTGGACAAGCTGGGTTGGCCACAGCACATGATGTTAAACACTGAATGCAAACTACATCAAGCTTTAACCTTGGTTACTAGGAAATAACTTTCCCACTGCACTTGGTGTTTCCACGGAAAGAAATTGTGAAATGGATCCTCCTACGATGGGAAATCTCATGAGAGAAGTTTGAGAATTGCACCAAGCAACTCAATATGAAATGTGTTTCTTGATGAAATCACCATTCCTAAATCCTATATTAGTCTTTGTCATCTCCCACCTATTCCTCTTCATATTTCCTACATGTTTTCCTTGGTGATACCTATGCACTTCCCATTTGCTAAGTTCTGTGAAATTTTGAGTCATTTCCCATTTCTGTTTCTCACATCGTCTCCCATATCTGTTTCCCTCTGTGGCAACCGTAATCTTAATCATGCGAACTGCCTAATATTTGTTAGTCGCTTAAAATAAACTCAAGAAATGTGGTTATTACAGGTATAACGAAATATTATGGATAGTGCTAATAAATGGGAAAAGGGTCTTTACCTGTTAATTTAAAGCAATTAGATTCCCTGCGAGCATACCTGGACATTGCCTGCAAATATAAGAGAGGGTTCAGCTATGATAGGCATTTTATGCATCATAGAACAGGCTTTTATGCAGAGTCATGGCAACCAAATATAGATACAAATCCTTGAAATCTTCTAGAAGCCTCAATACGCTATGCACAAATTCACCATGTTTAACATAAAGAAAGTAGGTTAAGAGATATATAGGTTTCATAGAGAGAATTTGTGAGTAACCCATTATGATATACAAAGATACAACTCAATAATAGTATGAATGATGCCACACCGTTAATGACGTATTGATGGGGCAGCAGCTATAACTTGGGGTGTATCACTAAATCACACCAAATAATGATCTCAAAGCCTGATATCCATTTAGGACCATGTGGAATTTTCTTACTGTCAAACCAAAAGAAATGTGAAAATGTTGGAAGGATCTGCAAAACAAATACGATAACAGATGAAATTTTCTACTAACCCTTGACTTTTTAAGGATTTTTCATAGGATCATGCAGAGTTTCTTATAGACCATCCAAAAGAAATATGCATCCAAGGGATTGATATTATTTACCCAGAACACCCACTAGATGATCCTAATCAACAAACACTGAGTTTGATATAGCAGTCTAATGGGTGTGGACCGTGTGGCTTCGGGCCATGGACCAACCCCAGAATGCAATTGTATTAAACGGCCCTAGACCCCATGTGCACTGACCATTGAGCTGCAAGCTCTAGATGTTTTAGAAGTCAAGAGTATGAGCAAAGACAGGCATATTTTCACAGATAAGATTGCTTTGAATTAACGTTTTAGTCAAAGTGATCTTGGTTCAGCCACAACAGATGGTTGTTGGTCTCCGTGCCATCCCTGAATGCCTCCTATCTGTATGATCTACCATAAAGTTACAATGAACTTCCTCTAGTGTCTATCATGCTGGTGTAAAACTGAATCCTATAACCATCATCCTGTACAACTGTCAAATGACAGAAGAAAAAGATGAGAACATTGCCTGGACTGCACGTGATGCCACATCATTTGGCGTAGGTGTACCATCATCGGAGAAGACATTCCTGCAAAAAGATAAGACATCATTTCCTAGACCAAAATTAGTGCTTATGAACTGCATAGTAACATATACATGTAGTTTTTGTCACTGTTTGAAGATAGATAGATGGTCTAAACTTTTATAGTACAATCACCAAATAAGTTAATATACATAGTTTGCAAGATAATCAATACATAGTGCAGATTATTTTATGCTACAATCACCAAACAAATTCATATAAATAGTTTGCAAGATATTTAATACATAGTGCAGATTATTTGAAGGCATGGTTTGTAATACTAATACTGCTAGATATACACTCATGGAAAAGGAAATATTGCTCAATATATCAAGGGAACTATCTGTATCACCAAAAAGCAGGAGATTGAAGGAAACATTGAGGAAATGGAGGAATTTTGAATGAAACTTTGTGATATGCTTATTTAGATATGTTTACACCTAAATAACTCAAAATGATACAAAAACAATATTAATCAAGTAATGCATATATAGGGAAAAAAGACTCGCACTGCCGTATATAACCAGTCATTCAAAGTTCATACACTCCAACATAAATAAATAGAAGGTCTAAAAGTCAGAAAAAATAATACAAACCCACCCTGGGTTGCTCAAGTGGTAAGGGCGAAGATGTGATTGTGTGGTTAGGCGCATGGGTCACTGGTTTGACTCCCCACTTGAGCAAATTCAGATTTAAGTGAGGGGCCATGGTGGTGGGATGCTGTGCTAGTCACCCCTGGGACTAGTTGAGGTGCGCGTAAGCTAGCCCGGACACCCAGTTATCAAAAAATAAATAAATAAATAATACAACATCCACTAGAAGGTCGTCAATCCAAATATATGATGACATTCAAATACAATCAGACCACATGATCTTATACCACATAGAGTTACTCTATAGCTGCAAAAATAACCCAACAGATAGTCGATGAGTATACAAAATAAGTATATAATGATTCATGAAAGCCGAACTTTTTATATTTATTTTGAATTCTCCAAAAATAATAAATATTGTTTTTTATTACAGCATCCCCAATATATAAATTCATTTTACTGGGTAACACATAGATCAGTCTTCCAATATACACATAATGATTAGATGACCACATAAAACATAAGTAGGTGGGAGAACGTCTCTTGGAGATTTTTAGGTGACTCACACTTCAATAGAATAAAGCGTGAGGGGGGTTCATGCATGGACAACTACGAGTTCTTGAAGCTATGCCTGGTAGGGGAGGTGGTCGGGGAGATAACAAATGGTATGAAGTTGGTAGAATGGGTGAAATCTGCATAGGGCATATCTTATGGTCTGCAAATAAGGCGATTAGCCCATCATAAGTACCTGTTTTATCTGTCCACAGAAGAAGCAGTGTCAAGGGTAGCAATAACAAGTCTGTGGAGGTGTGGCAACGCAAATCTGTCTCTGTCAAGACAGGAGCCGAAGTTTGGAACTCACTCACCGGATGAGAGAGGGGAAACGATATGGGTAGGGGTAGTGGGAATCTCACTAAATTTTTGGTGCAAGGAATTATTTAAGAAAATCGGAGAGTTTTGCGGGGGCTTTAATCAGTCAGCCCCAGAATCATTATTGGGTGAGAATTTACAGTGGCTCCAGCTGTTGATGAAACGGCCAACGGGGAGGGTTTGGCCGAACACCATGTGGGTGGAAACAGAGGATGAGAGATTTGCATGCCCATTGTGGTGAGAGAGCACAACCATTCATCAGTTTTTGAGGCAAACCAATGGACTGCAACAACAAGCTCAAATCAATGGGGATGAGAATCGAGTCGTAGAAGAAGATGTACGGACCAACCCAGACAAGTTTGATCAAAGCCATAGATGGAGTCGTGATCCAATGGAGATGTATCGTGAAAACTTAAAACCTATTTTGAATTTTGAAATGGGGATAGAGAGGGCCATGGGCTTCGCTGAGCAGCAAAGGTTGGGTCAGGCAATAGCAGGGGTGTGGTGGTCAGGTCTAACTCAGGCAAGAGCCCAGCTGCCCAAGTTCTTCAGGGCGTAGTTCCTATCCCATGGGCCCAGAGGGTAGGCCCGTCTACAAAGGATGCCCCTCACACCGAAGTCCAGAAGTTGAGGATTTTTCAGGATGTCTCCTCTACATCTTCATGTGTGATTGAGAAGATTATGTCTTCGGTGGCCTCATAGGCCTCTGTCAGACGACAGTTTGATGGGATTGCTACAGTAGATATATTGAGAGAGTGGTGCTTGATCTCTATGAGTG
>JAUPMG010149675.1:0-11050 GCA_031762675.1 Pachysandra terminalis
GCTCAAGACTTCCGCTTATGATTTAAAGTTGGGTAGCCACTCTCGTAGCAATACGGGGTGAAGGTTACACTTGGACTTGAAATCCCATGTAATTGGAAAAATCCGGTCCGGGTCGTTACATTTTGTGTTAAGGGTATTCATCCTTTACATGAAAGTCCTGCTGATTATGGCGATACTTAGATAGTGTGGTCATAGTAACTATGCCCTTTCTACTGTGGGCGACCTATTTTATGATTGGTCTGCCCTCTTCCTTCTTCTTTTTGAGACCACGTGTCGCGAGTCGAAACCGTTTCCCATTCCCACCATCCAGTCAAATCAAGAACACTTTTTCAAGTGTGTCGTCTTTTCGCATCCCGTAGTGTGTGGGTGTATATATAGGTGAAGAGGGCTCCCTTTCCTTCTTTACTGATCCTTCCTTCCTCTTTTAGTCGATTCGTTCATTCGAGCGAGCGCATTTCTTCTTATGGTGAGAAAGGGTACCCACCGTTCGTCTAAAGGTTTGGAATCCTCTAGTTTAGCGGGTCTGTCCTTGCCGTTGACAAGTCAAGAGGGTCTCATCTTCTTGAATGATTCATTTTGGCATAGGGTTCCTCACTTTATGGAAACCCCAGCTGAGCCGAAGGGTGGATGGGTATTCTTATACCGTAACGACGAACCTTCAACGTCTTCCTATTCTTTCTTCGAATCTATCCCTCGTTTCTGTTTTGAGAAGGAGACCTTCCTCCCTAATACCCCCGCTTCAAGTCTCATCCCAGTCACACTGCTGTTTAGCGAGCAGAGTTGAAATGGGTTTTGAGACATGAGAAGAACTATCAGTTACTTGAAGATAGTGGCCTAGCGAACTTCAGTATAGGTATTTTATAATATTAACATTCCCATTGATAAAGATGCCATTAGTTATTTCTTAACTATTTGGAATAATAATATTGACACGTTTTTAATGGCATGGGGAGAATTTTCTCCTTCCTTGGAAGACGTGAACATTCTATTAGGGCTGGAGATCGTAAGGGATTGTAGACCTGTTTATATTCCTTTGGATGACAAGGAAAAAGCTTGGGTAAAGGCCTTGAAGAATGCCTTCGAACTTTTGAAGTAGGGCTCGATATATCAGGCTCGAACTAAGAAAAAAGGAGGGTTCTAGATCATCGTGCGGAGGTTGGATACGTTACTTCTTAAAGGACATGAATACACCAAGGAGGGGGGAGAAGAATTTTTTTCCTGAAGAAGTGGAGCACATAGGCATACATTTTCTTGTTGGTTTTGAGTGTTTTATGCCTTTTTTCATCCAGGTACATTTTTTATGGTCTCCCTCATGAAAAGGTGCAAGAGCAACATTTCCCTATAGCTACCAAGATGGATAAGGTGTCACAAGTTTCCCCTGGACCCTTTCTTTTTGGGTACTTTATACTATTGGATGGACCTCTTCCATACCGACCTTCTGGCATCTTGTGGAAGGTACGAGATAGAGACATTCGTGCATTTGCCATTTCTTCAGTTGATGCTCTTTGAGAGTTTGTGTGGCTATTGTTCACCACCTATGTGGTTTCTTGTGAGAAGCGCCTACTGTAAAGTGTAACAATGGGATGGTGTAAAAATATCCCGGAAGCTGGAATTCATTTCTTTATTAGATGGCGAGTCCAAAGTCGAGTTCAGTCCATACGTCGAGGAGATTGCTAGGCTTGCTCATATGAGATATTGCTCTAGGGGACCATTAGGTCGGGTGGATGTGTCCACCAATGAGAAAATACCCTTTATAAAGGCTAATTACTTTATGATGGTCTTACCTACCACACTCTTGGCGCCAGTGGACAACGACGAAGGGTTTGTCCTGAAGAGTTACAATTCTCACCGGTTCGTTAAGAAGTTCAGAATGGATCAATCCTCTCCGGCCAGTCCTACCATAACAGTCAGGATTTATGATGCCTGTCTTCTTTTCACAAAGGAAGGTCAAAAGAGGCTCTTTCATCGTAAGTTAAAAACTATCTTCCTAGTCGGTAAGTCCCGTAACAGCAGATACTCGGCAAACATGTAGAAATACTGGGTACGGAACTGTCGTACTTTTGAGCAGTATGTTACTAGTGGCCTGGACTCTATGAAAGTTTTGGATATCCCGAATGACCACCCTAGGTTGAAGCTCGTGAAGGGGAAGAAAAATGAGGGCGCTGGTGGGCCTTTCCCGGATTTTGACCTCCCTGATCAAGAGGAGCGTGATAAGACTGACAACTCTTTGGAGTAGTGTAATAATCGAAACAAAATAATAGAACTAATGTGCAAATAACAAAAAATTAGGGGTTAATTTAAAATTTTAGAAACTGCTATATTGTTTGACTTTTGACCGATTGTGATTGGTGGATTGTGCAATTAGGAAACTAGGCTATAACACACAAAATCATGACTACTAAAGTTAAACGTATGGCTTGGATCTTGTAGGATTTTCAAATCTCCAATTAATGGCTCAGATTTAAAAACAAACAATTAGCAAGTATTCTTTACAAACAAAGTTGATAATAAGGCTTGGATTCTAAAACTTGAATAGAAACAAAACCAACTTCTAAAGAAAACAGTATTGGCTGGGAAATTAATCTAAAGGTTGAGATTCAAAATAACCAATCAATGGCTGAGATTAAGAGTTCATAGTTATTAATCCTAGTGTTCCTAAGTGCCTATATAAACACAAGGCTTTGGGAGGTTGATTCATAACCTGGAGAAGAAGAAGAAGAATAAGAAGAGCAAGAGGTGTAACTCTCCACACCAACCCACCAACCTTCAGATCAAGGTAAGTATTCAAGGATGACCTTGTTTATAGTTTTAATAGGTGTTCAAAGTTACATTCTTTGTGGATGAGTACTTTAATGGCTTTTCACTAAGTTTTCTAAGTTTAAGGATAGGATATGGTAAGTGTGAATTTAATTATGTTTTATGAAGTTTATTTAATTGGTTTTGTGTGGAGTTCAAAGTTATGGGGGGTTACTTAACCAAGTGTTATGTTTAAAGTTGTAGAATAGGCAAAATCAAGCAAAACAGACCAAACCGTGATGTTCGGCGACCTCCTCGGTGCAGCAAACAGTACGCCGAGCCTTCCTAGAAACCCCTCAGTGACCGAAACCACGTCGAGCCCCATATTACGATTTTTAGGCCCCTAGTTTTTTCACCGAAGCCCACTTGGCACGCCGAACAGCACGCTGAGCGTCATATAGGATTTTTAAGGCCCATGGCTTGTTCACCGAGACCTTCCTGGGTGTGCTGAAGAGCACACCGAGATTGACATTCTGACCAACCCAAAAACCCAAAGGAGACCCTCAGCAACCCATTCGGCTTGCCAAACAGGCCGCTGAAGGTACACCGAGACCCATTCGGTGACCCCTCGGCTCACTAAGATTAACAATGTTGGTCTGATTGCTATGAAATTTTTAGTACTAACCTATTTTGATCTCATTAGATCAATTATGATGTTACTTTTCCTCAAATACGCTTATTTCTTATGCTTACTTCTTTATGGACCTATAGGCTATATTTGAAGGACATATGATATTTTGATATGCTTCATATTGTTTTCTCTTTCATTGTCCAGCATGCTAATTAGTCTTATTACACATTGAACACATGATTTGTATACTTAGTTAATGAGCAATTTCTCACTTGCACAGTATTACGCTTCATGACCATGGATTTGGTCTAAAAGCTATACCCTTTGCATATGAATCCATACTTCTGGATTCTTAGGCTATTAAGAGATTATTATGATCTAGAAATCATAATAGGTGAGGAGACTTCTATTTTTTTGAGTTGAGGGACTAGCTATCCCAATATAGCTATTTAGTTCTATGGACTATTAAGGAGTGATTCCTGTTGTTTATTGATATGCATGATTCCCTGAGGATAGTTACATTTGTGAAACCTTGGACTATTTTCTCTTGATAAAAAGCAAGTGGGTGAATTGTTCCCTCTAGGTCGAAGCCCCTTACAACTATGATGCACACATGGAATATCTTATCTTTAAGAATAGCCTGTAAGGGGGGGATGGTTCGAGAAGACATCTTGCTTAAGGAAGGATCGGTTTTGTTGGAACTTATATTATCAATATATCTGACAGTTTGCATTGCATCCTAAACTTGTTTGCTAGATCACACTTAATGATTATACATGGTAGGTGCACAGCCTGCATTCTTTAAATCTTGACCCCCATGTATATTTAGCATATAATATACTTGCATATTCAATCATATTATGTCTCTCACATCATATCACACATATTACTTGCTCTATTGCATATTCAGTATATACATCGCATTATTTATTGTTTACTGTTTACATGGATTATCATTGAAGAGTGGCATTGTCCCTATTTCAATTATAAACCTTGTTATACTTGGTTACTTACTAGCTAAGTGTAGCTTACGCTTTCAAGCAACCATATTTTCAGGAACTTTTGAGGAAGATGACTTGGATTACGGAGACCAAGCCATGGAACCATGTTTTGACGAGGCTACTGATTTTATCGAAGAAACTAATTAGAGGTTATATTAGGGGTTTTACTAGATTTTGTTGGCTTGTATGCCAAGGATTATTATTGGCCATTGTTAGGCTATATTTAACTTGGGAGTTTGATTGAGCATGAAACTAAAGGATTTTGTTTTACTTTTCGCTGCTATGTCATGTTTGTTTTAGATGTAATGACTAAATTTTTGAATTTTTCAGTAATATATAATATCTCAGTTTTATTTTCACTCTTTGGTGATGTATTGACTACCACTCCCATGTGGAATGGGGTGGGAATCATATTTCAAACTTCTTAAGGACTCCTTTGAGATCTCTTATGTTTGGGATGTGGAAAAGTTGGTATTAGAGCCTAAGTTTTGTGTTTTCAATTAGATTTCCATAAAGTTTCAAGTCCTTGATTACTCAATCTCACAATGGTTACTGGAAGAAGAGGTAATGTGAGTACAGGTTCAACTGGAGCTGAAACTCACGATCCACAACTCGCTAGAGTTATCATGCATTAGGGAGAGGGTTGCAATGATGCACCAACAAACTCAGTCACGGTTAATAGCACAACAAACCAAAGTACAAAGGAATTTTCACAGCATTGCGAAGTTCAAGAATCTTGGTCCGACTATCTTCAAAGGAACTATCCATCCAATGGAGACTCACGCATAGATCGATTCCTTGGAGCACATCTTGAGGTGATGGAAGTGGATGAGCAAAAGAAGGTTCGTTTTGCTGCCTTCATGCTTAAAGGTGAAGCAAGGAGATGCTGCAAGGCTACGCTGGAGATTATGAACATCCAAACTTGGACGAGCTATAAGGTACAATTTTATTTAGAGTATTTTCATAAGATTGTTAGGAAAGAGATAAGCTGCAAAGTTCACGGAGCTATCTCAATTAGCCACCTATGTTGTAAACGAAGAGGAGAAGAAGACTTTCAGGTTGAGAGCGGACTGAGGACTATCATCAAAAGTAGGTTGATCGTATGGGAATTCACGGAGTACCACAAGCTGGTCGATTGCACTCGAAAGGTGAAGAAGGACATGCAAGAATTCAGGAAGTTGCAAGACCAAAGGATGGGATGGAACAACCCAAGAGCTGTAAATTCCAAAGGTACCACAACTTAATAGCAGAAGAGACAAAGGACTCAAGGGCCACTCAACACTCAAGGTTTTCCAAGCATAAAGTGTTTCAATTGTGGAAGGTTAGGACATCACATCAGGGATTTTCGACTCCTTAAGAATCCACAAGCAAACACTTCCCAAAGACAGCATCATCACCTTGTTCCCAAGCCTCACTATTAGCAAAGGTCAAAAGCTGGCACCACAAGCACAAGCATCAAAGGGAAACAAGGCTGGAGTTCCACAGCAGCAACCTCAACAAGCTAGAGTGTACGCCATGGAGCAATAGTAAGGGGAAGTAATGGAAAGTACGGTTCGTATTTCTCACACCACAACAAAGGTTTTGTTTGACATGGGAGCGCCGCACTCCTTTATAGACAATTCATTAGTGAACTGTTTGGGTTTACCTATGACGGACCTCGAAAGGAGTCTTGTTGTAGCAAATCCGATCAGAGGTTCAACATACTTAAGGAATGTATGTGAGTCTTTCTTAGTTATGGTAGGTGAGTCCACATTACCAATTGACCTAAATATGCTTAACATAACGGAATTTGATGTGATTTTGGGTATGGATTGGCTAGTTGCATATCACGTGCAAATAGATTGCCACAACCGAATAGTGTCTTTTGTATCACCAAAGGGTAAAGTTGTAAAGGTTAGAGGGTCTAAATATAAAACAATAAATCACTTAGCATGTTTAGACTTATAGGCAATAGATGAGAGGGGTGAAGGAAGCAAATTCTAATAGTATGCCAATTTGGAAGTGTATTCCAAGGCATACTAGGATGGCCTCCTAAGAGAGAAGTAGAATTTTGCATAGACTTAATGGCTGGAGTAAACCCAATTGCACTACCAACCTATTGTATGGCATCTTATGAGTTAAGGGAGCTGAGAAAGCAATTAGATGAGTTGCTTACCTTGCAATTCATTGGACCTAGTTCATCACCATGTAGAGCACCAGTTTTGTTTGTGAATAAGAAAGACGACGGATCTCTTCGATTATGGATCGATTGCCAAAAGCTGAACTAAGTAACAGTGAAGAACAAGTACCCATTGCCAAGAATAGAAGACTTGTTTGATCAATTGAAAGGATCACGATACTTCTCAAAGATCGATCTCAGATCTAGTAACCATCGACTATGAATCAAAGAAGGAGACATTCCAAAGATAGCATTCCGAACAAGGTACGGACACTTTGAATTTTTGGTCACGCCTTATGAATTGACCAATGCCCCAGCAGCATTCATGGACATGATGCAAAGGATCTTCAGACCATATCTGGAAAGGTTCCAGGTGGTATTCATTGACGACATTTTGGTTTACTTCAAAAGCAAAGAAGAACGTGAAGGACATCTCCGACTTGGCTTACAAACTTTGGTGGATCACAAATTGTATGAAAAATTCTCTAAGTGTGATTTTTGGCACGAAGAAGTGAAGTTCCTAGGACACGTGTCTAAGGATGGAATTTCAATTGATTTAAGCAAGGTTGAAGCGATACTAAGTTGGGAACAGTCCAAGATTGTATCGAAATTTCACAGCTTTCTTGGATTGGCGGGTTTCTACCGTCGATTCATTAAAGGATTCTCTCGCATCGCAGTACCTTTGACCAAACTCATAAGGAAGGATGTGAAGTTCGTTTGGGACGACGCATGCCAAAAAGCCTTTGCAACACTCAACGGGATGTTGACAACAACACTAGTTTGACCATTCTAGAAAGCGGCGTGAAGTTCGTGATCTATGCCGATGTATCATTATCGGGACTTGGCTATGTTTTGATGCAAGAAGGGACAGTTGTGGCTTATGCTTCAAGACAACTCAAAACTCATGAAAGAAACTACCCTACACCTGATCTGGAGTTGGCAGCCATAGTCTTTGCCTTGAAGTTTTGGCGACATCATCTCTTTGTAGAGACCTTTGAAGTGTTTTATGATCACAAGGGCTTAAAGTAACTATTCTCACAAAAGGATCTGAACATGCGACAACAAAGGTGGATGGAGCTAGTCAACGATTAGAATTTCTCGCTTCAATATCATCCAAGCAAAGCAAATGTTGTAGCGGACGCACGCAGCTGGAAGCCTAGAAGCACCGTAGCACTCATGATGGTTCAAGAATGGTGAATGTAAGAAAATGCTTGTTGAATTCAACATCGAAGTTCATGTAGCAGATCAAGGGGTGATGTGATAACCCAAACAAAGCAATAGGGTTAATGTGTAAATAATTTAAAAGTTAGGGTTCATTTAAAATTTTAGTGTTCAGCTGTCATGTTTGACTGTGTACCATTGTGATTGGTGGTTGTACCATAGGAAACAAGGTGCATCACACACAATCATAACTCCCTTAAGTTAGGACATGTAGCTAGGTTCTTAGAGGGATCTCTAAATATAAAATAAATGGCTAGGATATTGCAATAACTTTCAATATAAGATTAATGGCTGATATTTATTAAAAGGAAATAGAAACACTCTCTATTAGAAAAAATTCAAAATAAAGAAGACTAAGAATAGGAGACCAAGTCAAAGATAAGTAATTAGTTAGTATTCTCTACAAACTGTAGTAGTAACAAAGCTAAGATTCTAGAATATAAATTAATGGCTGAGATTTAAAACTAAGAAATAGTAAGTGTTCAAACTAAACTAGGATCATAAACAAGAATTAGTAAGAAACCATAATAGAAAGAAACCCACATGGGCTGGGAAATCGATCTAATGGCTAAGATTTAATAATTCCCAATGAATGGTAAGGATTGAAAGTTCTTAGTTTCTAATTGTAGAATTCCTAAGTGCCTATAAAAACACAAGACCTTAGGAGATTGATTCATGACTTGGAGAAGAAGAAGAAGGAGAAGAAGAGGAAGAGGAAGAGGTGTAACTCTCTACACCAACCTTCAATATCAAGGTATGTATTCAAGACTAACCTTACTTTTTATTGAAATAGGAGATCAAAGTTACTTTCAATTGTATGAAGGAAGTTTTCAAAGTTTTCTTCTTAGTTGTCAAGATTTAATGGTAGGTTTGATATGTATTAATCTAAAAATGTTTTCTCTTGTTTGTTTATTATGTTTTGTGCGGAATCCAAGATTAAGGAGGGTTACTTAAGAAACTTATTTGATTAGAGTTGAAGAAAAACCAAAAACAGGCCGTCGAAGATACGCCAAATACCCCTCAGTACGCCGAAACCTCGCCGAACACACCCAGAAGTCCCTCGGTGAACCCTCGGTATGCCAAGACCATGCTGACCCCCATCTTTAGACTTTTCCGTCCCTGGTTTGTAAACTGAGCCCCACTCAGCACGTAGAAATTTAAGGCCCCTGAAAAGTACACCGAGACCCTACTCGGCGCGCCGAAAGCACGCTGAGCCTACCTTTACGATCAAAACCCAGAATCCAGATTGGACCCCTCGTCAAAATCCTCGGTGTGCCGAATGGCCGTAGAAGGTACGGCAAATACCCCTCGGTATGCCGAGAATGACCAATATGGTTTGTTTTTTTTGGAATTTCATAAACATACATATTTTGATCTCATTAGACTGATTCTAACATTATTTGGTAGACATATGATATTTTGATGTTCATATTGTTTTCTTATTCATTGTCCAGCATGTGAATTAGTATTATTACACATTGTACACATGAATTGTATGCTTAGTTAATGATCACTTACTTGCATATCATCATGCTTCAGGACCAAGGATTTGGTCTAAAAGCTGCACCCTTTGCATCTAAATCCATACTTCAGGATCCTTAAGGCTATAATGAGAATGTCATGATGTGGAAGTCATGATAGGTGAGGAGACTGATATTTTTATGTGTAAAGAGACCGTACATCCCAATAGAAAAAAATTTATTTGCTTCACCTAAGGTGAGGAATAGGCCTTGTATGGGGGTCCCAAGATACTTGTGGTATGATGAAAGGTGAGGGAAGGTTCGTATTGATGATGCCCAATATTCGAATGATCAGAGTGAAAATCTGTAGATCGGATAATGTTTGATTCACAAGGGAAGGTTCACATTGTGAGGCCCTGGGATAAGTCCCTATGATCGAAAATAAGTGACGGGATTGTGCCCTCTAGGTCGAAGTCCCTAGAAGCTATGATGTACACATAGAATAATCTATTATTGCAGTCATGTATTGGGGGACGAAAGTTCACATTGTGAAGCATCCTTGGGTAGTACCATACCTCATTCTGAAGGCTGTCTTTTCTATGTCACTATTCCAAATCATCAATTGGTGGTATCCTGACCTTAAATTGATCTTGGAAAAGTATCTGGCCCCTTTAAGTTGGTCGAACAAATCATCTATTCTCGGTAGAGGATACTTGTTCTTGAAGGTAAATCTATTCAACTACCTATAATCAATGCACAACCTCATTGATCCATCATTCTTCTTTACAAACAATATCGGTGCTCCCCATGGCGACACACTCGGTCTAATGAAACCCATAGCCATCAACTCATCCAGTTGTCCCTTGAGTTCCTCCAACTCCACTGGTGCCATACGATACGTTGCCAATGATATGGGCGAAGTGCTTGGCATCAGCTCGATGCAAAATTCAACTTCCCTCGATGGTGGCAGCCAGGTATCTCCTGAAATACTCTTTCAAATTCTCAAAAAACCGGATGTCTTCCAAAGAATCTCCTCTGTTACCTTCTAATAATCCAAAAATTCTTCCTGGTATTCATCCTTTGCTTTCCTTAGAATTTTTACTGGTTCCCCTCCAGGAATGTCAAACGTGACTTCCTTTCCATAACAATCCACCTTGGCGTGGTAGGAAGATAGCCAATCCATACCAAGTATGATATCATATTCAGACATAGACCGCACAACGAGATCAGCCTCAAAGTTTCGATCCCCAACTCGAACCACACAATCCAAGCAAAAAAATTTCAGTGTGACTAGACCTCTTACGGGACTTGTTATATGTAGTGGTTCTCTCAAAATGGATGGTCTAAGACCCAAAGCATGCATAAATATTATCGATATAAATGAATGCATGGCACCAGAGTCAAACAGTACACTAGAAGGTGAATGGAAGATTGCGAGTGTACCTTCCACCACAGCATTGTTGGCATCCTCATCCCTCTGTACTGTGCCATCATTCAGTGAATGCACCTGCTCACGGGGTTGCGGTCCATCAGTTCTCTAACCCAACCCCTCTGCTCGAATCGTTTTCTCGCATTCTCTTCGGTAATGTCCTGGCTTGCCACAATAGAAGCAAGTCTCTTGAGGTGGTCGTTGCTGGATAAATGGTGTGGCTATAGGAGCATCGGAAGTGGCTGCCTATCTAGGTTCCACCTTCCTTGGGTAACTCTCCTTCCTCGATTTCTTTCCCCCTTTCTGAAGGTAGGGCTGAAACTTTCCTCTACCAGTGTGTCACGCCCCAAAACCAGTGACCCGAATCCCAATGAGGGTTGGCACAGATCTCGAGGTGTGACCTTCGGGATCCAT
>JAUPMG010149686.1:0-11050 GCA_031762675.1 Pachysandra terminalis
AATGACTTTATGAATTTATGATTTTGACACTTTGATATCATTTATGTATTGTTTCTGATATTTATTGATATCTTGTTTTTGTTGGAATTTACCTTAATGTTTTAATTAACAAGATTTAGTCTCTAATAAGAGACATTACAGTGGACCATTATTGAACTTTTCACTAATAGATCATATTATGTAGAAAACTAATATTGTGGTACATGGAACGAATTATGTCGATTTAATGACATGAAACCGCCATGACTCTTATTAGATTATACTTAATAATGATATTATGATATGACAGATGTATGAGAGTTTTAGCTTTATGTAATGCGCATTATGTTTTATTTATTTAACCAAGAATGATAATTTTGTCACATGGGCCAAGTGGGAGAATGTAAGATATTATTATGATGGCCCACGTTCCTCATTATAATATTAAGGGATTGGTTTGAGTAAATAGATAAGATCATAAACGCAAAACCATATCTATCAGTTTATTTTGAAAAGCAGTTACCTTGATTTAAACACGTTAATGAAGAGTGTAGTGTTCATGTTTATCTGAAACTGGTCCTCTCTCTACCTATAAAGAAACATAACGTATTGTGTTTCCATTAATGAATGAACGAATGAATGAATCAAAATGCTCTGTTGAATTGAAGAAGGCTAGGAGAGAGAAACACAGTTTCATTGTTCTATTAATCATCCCAAAGATCTGGACTACAGAGAAAAAGCTATTGATTTTGACTTTTCAATTAATTAATGCTATATGTGAAATCCATGAAGTTCTAAGATCCATGATCATGATGAACATGTTATAAACTAACATGTTTTAGACTAACAAAAGCGTCGTCTACTTGGTATCTTACAATGATGAAACAAATTGGGATCATTTCATTAGCTTGCTTGGTTATGTTAAGAAAGAAAGATAAACGAGATGAAGAAATCAAACACACACGGTACAGATTTACGTGGTTCAGCAGATAGTGCCTACGTCCACAGATGCACACTAAATTCTACTATTCTCCAAAGCTCAGAAAAAAGTATTACAAAGAGCAACGACGAAATGTATGATAAGTACCTTATAATTAGGGCTAAACATAATGGAAAATGAAATTACTATTATACCCCATAGCCCTTAGAAAATTCGAATCATCAGTAATTCCCGAATACGTCAGTAGCATCAGTCTCCACTCTCCATGTAACAATAGGTGTTTCTATGACAAGCTGATTCACATCAAGAAGAATAAAATCCCGAGTAGAAGGGCACTTAATTTGTCATCACTGGAACACCAGTTCGAGCATGGTTTCAAATTGAGCTAAGAAACATGGCATTCTTGTTTCCATTTGTAATTTATTGGTCATGGACAATGTATTACTGAACTTGGTTCCCATTTCTCTCTAAGTTATTTGAACGGTTACTCGACTCCATGTTTGCATTGAGGAATCGACTCAACTGTGTAAATATTAGGTATGTATCATTTGTGTTTATTTATTAATAGTGATGCAAATGTTGTAGTTGATAAAGGTGAATATCCTTTTGATACATTTTTTCCTTTCTCGTACAAAAGAATCTTGTATTTCATTTCAATATGAGGAGACAGGTTTCTAAGATTTGCTATGTGAGACGTCTGAGAAGCTATTGGCCGGTCGACAATCATTTGTCCAAATGGAATCTGCAAGATAGGTGTATTCAGATGTGCAAATATCTATACTCCATTTTAAACCTTTCCTGTCAATAGTAATTGATTTGTTTTGTCTATGCTTGTTCCAAGTTTCTACTAAAAGTAAAACCTTTTTTGGAGTGCTGTTGTGCTTATTGTGTGTTGTTATCTACTGGCAAGTGTGGATGGCTAGGTGGCCAGTTTATAAGTGTGAGGGAAAGCCTAACCTCTTGAGCTAGCTTTTGGGGTTGAGAAAACCCAAGATCAATCAACACTGGTATTAGAGTCCAGGCACCAACAAGTCTCTGGTCCCGGGGCCAGATGTGTGAGGAGGAGATTGTTGGCGGTTTCCCACATCGGTTGTGGAAGGGGCTAGGTGGTTGATTTATAAGTGTGAGAGAAATCCTCACCTCTTGAGCTAGCTTTTGGGGTTGAGAAGGCCCAAGACCACCCAACAAGAAGGAGGCATAGTGCTGCACGGGCCAGTAATAGTCGTGATGCTAAATAAGCCAATCAAGTTTTTGATGTTCACCAGATTCTGGGGGACATGGCAGCAACATTACAGTAGGAGAGGGCTATGAGGATGGAAGCTTAGGCCCAAGTTACTCCGCCAGCATAGGCAGCTCAAATTGTTTCAGTTGTTCCTCCTACAGTGCAACCCAAATGTTGGATTGATCACTTTAAGAGTCCATCATTCAGTGGAGCAGCTGGTCCATCAGAGGCACAGTCTTGGATAAATATGATGGACAAGACCTTCGAGGCGATGGTTTGTCCTTTGTAGGAGAAGGTTCTTCTGGCGACCTCATGTTGGAGGGAGAGGCGTATCAATGGTGGAAGATGGAGTCTTTGGAGTTGGGAGATGATCTGGTCACCTGGGAGAGATTCCAGAAGTTGTTCTTCAAGAGGCTATTCTCGGAGAACTATCAAGATGAGAGGGTGACCGAGTTCATGCATCTGTAGCAAGACTCATTATATGTGGGAGCGTATGAGGCACGCTTCATAGAGTTGATGAGGTTCGATCCTCATATTATGGTTACTGAAAGTCACAAGGCGAAAAAGTTTCAGGCAAGCATGAAGTCTTCCATCCGGGTCAACTTGGTAGTTTTGAACTTGATTCGATTTTCTAAGGTCTTGGATCGGGCAAAGAGGGTTGAGAGAGAAATTGAGGTTTTCTACCACGAGAGGGATCAACAATGGACAAAGGGCAAGGACATAATGCAGCCCTCTTTGTCTCAACAGTAGCAACATTGGGGTGGTGATGGGAAGAGGCAGATGCCCATCAACCTCAATAGTAGTAGCATTAGTAGCAACGACTTGTAGTGACGCATTCAATTCCTTTGGCAGCTCGTCCAATGCTAGTTCCAGTGCCAGCTTAGCAGCAATAAGGCTAGGGCCAGGGCAAGGGGCCGAGATTATGTTTCCACTGCGAACATCCAGGACACATGACGAGATTTTGTCATGCACCCTAAGTCACATAATCCATCACATATAGGTGGCGTTCTGGCGTTCCAAACACGGATTCGCATTCTGAGTGTGAAAACGTGACCAATCCGTGGATTTCACCTTTCAAATCTGTGGATTGGAGCACATGCATAAAAATGTGGAATCTGGGATATCTTTAAAACATTTAGGGGTTAAAGTTTAAAAAAAGAAAAGATATTTTATTATTTTAGGGATATTAGAAAAATACAAAAATAAATGGGTTTCATTTTGAAAAAGGTTAAATTAGGTTGATAAGTATCCATCTTGAACTATATCTTATTTAGTACAGTGTATATATACAGACGTTCTGTAGGCGCTCTAGACCACATGTTATTTTTAAGTTTGACGCTCTCGCACTCTCACTCCCTTTTTCACTCTCCCACATGCTCAGCGTTTTGGTTACTCTTACTAGAATTTTTCGATCATGTGATCCAAGTGGTAGAGTCGACCTTGCTTGTGGATTTGTTTGTTTCGGAGATGAAGGAGTTCGATGTCATCTTGGGGATGGATTGGTCGTCTGCCCGTCATGCCAAGATTTACTCTTTCCGGAGGGTTATGACTTTTCAATACCGGGTTCGGCTCTGCTTAATTATGTTTGTTTTGTTGAGTTGCTAGTCTGTCCGTGGACGACGAGAGGCCAATCATCAACCGGATTCCAATGGTTTCTGAGTTTGACGATTTGTTCCAGGAGATTATGGGTTCGTCACCGAGGAGAGAAATAGAGTTCCGGATTGATCTTATGCTAGGGACTTTGCCTATATCTCTTGTGACATACGGGATGGTTCATTTGAGTTGAAATAACTCAAGGAGCAAATAGACCAATTGTTGGCTTTGGGTTCTATGAGCGTAGCACATCTTCGTGGGGTGCTTCAGTTCTTTTTGCGTAAAAGATGGATGGCTCTATGCGTTTTCATATTGTTACTACTGATTGAATAGTGTGACGATCAAGAACAAGTACCCTTTTCCGAGGATTGATGAGTTTCTTGATCAGCTTGAGGGAGTGGTGTATTTCTTGAAGCTTGATCTTAGGTCGGTCTGTCATCAATTGTGGATCAAAGATGAGGATGTCCAAAAGATAACTTTTAGGGCTAGGTACGGGCACTATGAGTCTGTCGTTATGCCATTTGGTTTGACGAATGCACCTGCAGCATTCATGGACCTGATGCATATTTTTTGCCCATATTTGGACAAGTTTATTGGGATTTTTGTGGATGAATCCTTACCAACTCTCGATCGAGATAGGATCATGCACACATATGAGGATTATTCTGTAGTTGTTGAGAGACCACCAATTGTATGCTAAGCTATAGAAGTGTGATTTCTAGCAAGAGGAGATGAAATTCCTTAGGCATGTGGCTTCGAAGGTTGGGATTTCATTATTCCATCCAAGGTTGAGGTAGTGATGAATTAAGAGCATCCAACAATGCTTTAGAGATTAGGAGTTTCTTTGGCTTGGCGGGCTATTACTGGAGATTCATCAAGGGATTCTCTGGTATTGCAGTGCCTCTCACTCGTTTGACTAGGGATTTTTTTCCCACAAAACCAACTTTATGTACTTTTTCTCATCAAGAAAATAGTTATGAGAGTAGTTACCTAATAGGATAAGACTCTCCTATAACTTGCCACATCATCCCCTAAGTTCATTTCTTTCTTTTCACCTCAATACATTTCATTTGTCATAGGAGTTGTCAAGAGAGACTTTTTCATGCTGTAGCAATTACACCTCCAAGAGGCTCTTCCACTCACCTTAACATAATCAAAACTAGTGTTGGAAAGTGAAGGCCTTGATACTATGATCTCAAAGTCAGTTGTTGGGATTTTCTTCTGGACATCCAATAACCTTTCATTTTTATCCTAGCAAATTTTGTTTCAACTAAACAAATAGGTTAAGAACAGGCAATACACTAGCAAAGAAGAAACGACTTAGTTGTATGAGTGTTGGATTTTAGAGATGGATCTACCCGATTGGTCCAACCCGGGGTGGCTGCGTAATGGGATGTCCATAATTGATTGGAAGTGTGGATGTGGATAATTCTATCCTAATTGAATTAGGAGATAGAGTCCTAGGAGGAGTTGAGTTGAGTCTTTTATGTGTAAAAGACTCCTCCCTACCCAAGTATCACTATTCACGTTATGGGGAATCCAATCCTAGAGAACTCTCTCTCTTCATCTCATCTTCGTACAGAGATCTGTCTTTATTAGGGTTCCATACAAAGCCCTAGGTCGATTGAATGTGGATTCATTGTATGTGGTTCTAGTAATCACATAATCCGACGTGGGACGTTATCCGGTTCGATAGAGAACTTCTACTGCAAATTCGGGTTCGTGTGCATCAAAGTACATGATCCACCTTCATTGGTATCAGATTCGCTGCGATGCATCTTCATCGGATCAAGGTATGTCGAGAAACCTTGTCTAAGTAGCAATTTTCTGTAGAAAACTACTGCACACAGGGTATTGCGCACCTGCACGTTGCTCTAGGCTATCGCGCTCCTGCACGTTGGGTCGTGCGTCTGTTGCGCTAGGTTATTGCGTGCAAGTGCCTTGTGTCAGACTGCTGTGCGTGCCCCAAGCATTGGGTTGTTGCAAACACACCCCAAGCGATGGGCTGTTGTGCGCTGCTCTGTTGGGCTGTTGGCCGACTACAAACACGCCTAAGGCGCTGGGCTGCAGTGTGCAGCCCTGGGTCATTGGGCTACTACGCGCACGCCCCAGGCATTGGGCTACTATGTATAGCGCCCTTGGGCCATTGGGTATACACGTAAGCCCTTGGGCCTGCATACACGCCACTAGGCCGCTGGGCCTGCGTGCGCGTCCCCGGGCCGCTGGGCCTGCCCGTGTGCCCCATCCGATGGGTTGCTGCACGCGAGCCCTGCTAAACTATTGTGCCAGCGTGTGCACCCCCTTGCTATTGGGTTGTTGTGCGCTCACTACTGCTGTTGGGCGCCCGGATCAAACCTTAAAATTCATTTTTTTTTTTTTGAATTTTAATGTTAGAGTTTTGTATCATGATTTAGATTATTTTTATTTGCCTGATTATATAAGGTTAACATGTAAATAATATAATGATTTAAGTTTGCATGATTATATGATGTTAACATGTAAATAATATCATGAATAAATTATTATTTTTTACATGATTATATAAGGTTAACATGTAAATAATATCATGATTTAATTAGTTATTTTATTTGCATGATTATATGAGGTTAACATGTAAATAATAGCATGATTTAATTATTTTTTATTTGAATGATTATATGATAAATAATAGCATGAATTAATTATTTTTTATTTGCATGATTTTATGAGGTTAACATGTAAATAACATCATAGTTGAAATTATGTTATTTCCTATAAGGGTTTTGCATATTTTGAATTAAAAGTAATATTCAAATTTTATTGTATTAGTGGTGATTAAGCATTATGACTTATGATCTAATATATTTTTGATCTGATAAATAAAAGATTACTTTTATTGTATAGTCCTAGATAATGATGCAAAATCAACAATGTGTGTGTAAATGAGATATTAGAGATATGTGCACTTTAATTTTAATGATAAGGTCGCTAAGAAAATACTAACTGACCTAAACAAGGGTAAGAAATTGGATTGTAAGAACTATGGCATATGACATAGGAAGAACCAATACCTCATCGATGAGTCTGAGGCCCTAGAGACTTTATCACATAGCCTAGTTTATCCCGGGGAGGGAACCATTGCCTAGCATCGTAGAGACATATCCTATCAGGCTTGGACCAAAAAGGATCATTGTGTATATTTTACTATGTTTTATAGTATGCACAATGATTTTATTGGTGAATTCGAGGTCAATAAGACTATAATTAAGATGTGGAACGCATTAAAAATCGCATTCGCTAGTACCTCGGCTGCCAGATGCACTGACGATGAAATTTGAGACCTATAAGATAGCTCACAGCGTGAGCATGGTTGAGCATTTTAAGAAGATGTTGTCTATGATACTAGATCTGAAAGTTGTTGGGAATTGCCTGACAGATGAGCAACAAATTCTCGGTGTTCTGAGATCCCAACCTAACTCATGGAAGCACATGAGGCTCGTCATGTTGCACAATGAGAACATTAAAATGTTCAACGATTTGTCGTATCATCTTGAGCTCGAGGCAGAGCATCAGACTGCAAGGTCTAACAGCACTAGACTCTTAGCCGAACTAGCAAAGGGCAAGACAATCAAGTCTATGAGCAATAGCAAGGGTAAGGTGACCCAATAGGGGAAACAACTGAGAAAGCGCCCAAGGAAAACAAGGGTACCAAGTTCCCTAAAGAAGGAAGTGTGGAGGAAAAAGAGAGATGTTCAAAGTGATCTGCTACAGCTAGTAGAGTTTCTTAAACTAGTTTCTTTTTTGTTATTTTCAGTAGAGACTGCATCTTCATTTCTTTAGAGTCGGTTTTATATGGTAGGGGATTTATTTCTGATAGTTTGTTTAAACTTGATATTGATAATTCAAGTGATACAAATTTGGTTTCTAAATTGGCTTCTCATGATGATGATATTATTTTTGATTCATTGAGATGGCATGCTAGACTATGCTACTTAGGACTAGAGAGGATGAACCGATTGGCAAAAACAGATCTACTACGATCTCTTGCCAAGGTTCAGTGACCCCGTTTGTGAGCAATGTTTAGCTGCTAAGTCACGTAGGAAACCATTTGGTAAGGAAGTGAGAGAAATGTTCCTTTAGAGTTAGTCCATTCTGATATATGTGGATCTTTCAATGTTAGGACCCACCACGGAGAGTCTTATTTCATCACATTCATCGATGTTTACACACGATACGGTTGTACTTGATTTCTCACAAGTCAGAAGCATTAGATTGCTTTAGACGCTTTGTGTCGAAAGTCGAGAACCAATTGGATTGAGACATGAAGTGTCTCCATACCGATAGAGGACGCGAGTATTAATCTGATATGTTTCTAGAGTTATGTGAAGAAAAGGGAATCCGTAGGCAATTGATGATCCCAGACACACCTCAGCAGAATGGTGTTGCAAAGAGAAAGAATTGTACTTTGTTAGACATTGTGAGGTCGATGATGGTGCGTGTGTCCCTACCCATTAGTTTTTTGAGAGACGTTATGAATGTAGTCTACATCTTAAACCGTGTCCCTACGAAGTCAGTTCTTAGCGCACCATACCAGTTTTGGACAAGAAGAGACCTTGACCTAACTCACATGAGGCCATGGGGGTCGACAGGTTATGTTCATGTACCGTCCAAGCAAAGATGGTAGCTAGACAAGAGAGTTGTTAAGTGCATCTTTGTGAGATACTCAGAGTACTCTAACGGCTACGTCTTTGTTCGTGAACAAACCGATGGGGGACTAACACAGATTGAGTCACGTGATGTGAATTTTCAACAAGGATGATTTCCCAAGCAAGAAGAGATCAGTGATGAATCTGGAGCTCTTTGAGATGAATGATCCAGAGTTGGGATCATCGGAGATCACCCCATATCCAAACACCACTAAGAACATCGGTTCTCAACAAGATCCTATGGATTCTGTGGATGTTATGGACAGTGGGAGTGGATTACTGCTCAGTGGGAGTGTCCCAGAGGACATAAATTCCAGCAATCACATGCATAGGAGTAGTCATGGAAAGATTCCCCGTCATCATTTTACGATTGAGGGTGATTCGTTCATGATTTCCATGCTCGATGATGATGAGATTGGTTCATACTAGGAGGTGTTATCATTACCTACTTCACAGAAGTGGGTAACTGCAATGCAAGATGATATGACTTCCATGAAGAAGGACCAAGTCTAGGAACTTGTTGATCTTCGCCCTAGATGCATGACCATTGGAAACAACTGGGTAATAAAGGTCAAGCGCAAGGTAGATGGAAGTGTAGAAAGATATAAGGACCGTCTCGTGGAGAAAAGTTATATCCAGAGAGAGGGTATAGACTACAAGAATTCATTCTCACCTACAGTGAGATTTGCCTCATTCTAGCTCTTGTCGCACACTTTGATTTGGATCTCTACCAGATGGATGTTAAAATTGTGTTTCTCAATGGAGAATTGGATGGGGAGATATATAAGGATCAACTAGAGGATTTTGTGGTCAAGGAGCATGAGCATAGTGTTTGTAGACTTAAACGCTTCTTGTACGACCTGAAACAGTCATTCAGGCAGTGGTATCTTCGATTCCGTCAAGACATTATAGAGTTTGGCTTTGCGATAATTAAAGAAGATCACTGTGTGTATGTTAGACATCATGGTAGGAGCTTTCTTATCCTGTCGTTATATATTGACGATATTTTGATAGAAGGGAATGACGAGATGATTTTTGGCACTTAAGAGGAACTTTCCTTCAGTTTTGAGATGAAGTATATAGGTGAGGCAAATTATGTGTTGGGTGTGATCAAGACTCATAGGAATCATACTAAGTGGATTCTTTATTTGTCCCAATGGACTTACATAAGGAAGGTACTTGAGCGCTTCAAAATACACGATGCTAAACCTATAGGAATTCTTGTCAAAGGGTGCTTCATTGCCTCTTGGCCTTTTTCTAGAGATAGAAAAAGAGAACAAATTATGGGAACATATGGCTTGTGTTTTCTATGCTAGTGCTATAGGTATTATGATGTACGCTATGATGTGTACTTGACTAGATATTAGTTTTGCGATTGGCTTAGTCAATCCTTACCATAGTAACCCAGGGAAGACTCATTAGAAGGCAGTAAAACATATTCTTAGTTACCTACGTGGGACGACAGATTATATGCTTTGCTTCTAACAAGCAGATTTGCAGCTACAAGGCTACTGTGATGAGGACTGGGCAAGTGATCTAGATGGTCGAGAGTCGACGTCAGAATACACATTCTTGTTAGGAGGCAGGACCATCTCTTGGAGTAGCAAGAAGCAAGTCCACGTCACGTTGTCCACTATGGAGTTAGAGTACATAGCTTGTTGTGCAGCCGTTTAAGGTGGGCGTATGGTTGAGGTGATTCTTATAGAATCTTGGAGTCTTCAAAGCTGACGTAGGGACGATTCCCATCTATAGTGATAGCATGGCATCATTGGCCTACACCAAGGACCCCAAATACCATGGCGGGATGAAACACATCAACATTCATAGAGACATGTCCCTTACACATATCCCTACTCAGTAAATGAAAAATCTCTATAGATAAAAGCTGATCCCATGACTAAACCTATAGCTAGACAAGATTTTAAGGTTTATGTCCAAGAGGTGGGATTATGTAGATTGTGATTTGTGCTGGGTGGTACAGTCTTATTTACATTTTTTATGTAGACATCTCATATTATTTTATATTTCATGTGAAAGAATTTAATAGAGTTTATCTTCTCATGAGGCATGAGATTGTGTATTACTTGTACACTTACACACACACACACATTACATTCATATTATGAGGATATGAATACGATATGTCACGAGGTTAGTGGTCGGCTTCTCACACAGCGACAAACCTTGGCACATGCATTGCGAGAAGGATAATACATTAAGAGGACTTATGCCATAGGGGGCATTTAGAGGACTTTATGAGTTATATGTCGCCCTAGGAGAGCTAGGATGAGATTCTTTAGAGAATCGTATATTACCTGAAAAACCGATTGTGAGACCTTAATCAAGGTGTTTAAGTGTTGTGACTTGGATTAAGAAGCTCAGGTTAGGCGCATAGATTGCAACTAGACTAAGATTCATACTGTGTTGGAGGTTGACATACTCTTGATGAGCCCAGAGCTACACCATAGCATGTGTTGCACACCACATGTGCTGTTAGTGATGTTTCCTTTTAGAGCAAGTGAATGGATCCCTATTTCCTTGCTGTGTGATATTAGGATGATCCTAGAGTGTATCAACTTATACTCTTACTACTTTTGATCATGCCTCATGTTTCACATCCTTTACTTATAT
>JAUPMG010149708.1:0-11049 GCA_031762675.1 Pachysandra terminalis
CTAATTCATGCTTGCATTCGTTCATGCCAAAAACAGAATTTTCTTAACATAAAGAAATCAAATGATCAATGTTGATGAATCAAATGATAAAAGGTCAGAAAGTATACTTACCGAATGAATTGCTCAGGGAAATGCACTGACTTGTGTTTGAGTCGAGTTCTTTCTCACTTCAGTTCGAATCGGCTGTAACAATTGAAGAAGAAAAATTGGATTTCTTCCTTCTCACTCTCTTCTTCCTCAAACAGATTATTTCCCCTTCAAACGAATCAAGAGAGAATGAGGTTAGAGAGATTAAATTCTCTCAACCTCAACCTTCAACCGATTCTACACCTGGCATCCACGATCTCCACCCAAGCGGAGGACTCGTTCAACGCTGTTAGCGTTGGACGAATTCTCCAAACCAATTCTAAATTTAAATTAAGTCCTCAACTTAATTCAATTTACACTTAAACCCTTAATTTCAAAACAATCATTTCAATTTAACCCCTAACTCTAATTAAATTAAAAATTATAAGAAATAAAATTAGGAAAAATAATTAAAAATATTTTAAAAATACTAGGAAAATTCCTAAGCGGTTCTAGGTCACTACAATTCGGTTCAAATTTTCTAGTTTTTGGGTTAGGTCTTATGGGTTGGTTGGTTGAGGGTTTGGGTTTGGTTGGTTCGGATTTGGTTGGTTCGGGTTTGGTTTGGGGGGTTTGGATTTGATTTGGTTCGAGATATTTTTGTTCTGTTTTTTTTTTATTTAGGGGACTTTTTGATATTTTCTATTTTTTTGGGGGAGGAATCGTTATAAGATTTTGTTTCTCGTTCTAGTTATAGTACAGGGAAGAAACGGGTGAAACATGGGAAGGGAAGAAGAACAAGGGAGGAGAGAGAGAGAGAGAGAGAGAGAGGTCTTGCAGAAAAGAAGAGAGAGTGCGAGCGGAGGTGTGCGAGGTCTTCCGATTGATGCGATCGGTGGTGATGGTGCCAGCGTATAGAGCAGCGGGAAGAAGAAGAGAGTAGTGGTGGGTGAAGGAGAGAGGAAAAGGCATTGTAATAATTTAATTATCTTTTATTTTTTAGAAGACAAATAAAAATAAGAGGAAGGGTAACTTGGGAAGAAGGCACTTTGCTACAGTGCAAAGTTCCATCTTCCCATCTATTTTTGTAGAAATATCCTCCAACTTGATTTTTCAAATGATTGTTTTGTAATTAAAGTTAAAAAAGTACCATTTTCTCTAATCTTCTATATCATTGACATGTCTTATCTTGAATAGTGTCAAGTATATACCAAGTACCTTGTAGTCAGTTTCATTTTATAGCAGTCAATGAAAACAAGACACATAAACCTGGCATTGTTGACAAACGATAAAATGAAAAAAAAATTAGATCAAATTTTCATCACACGGCATGCTCTAGTCATAATAAACCCATTAAAATAAGATTCTCAAATCAAATGAATCTTTCATTACTTCAAATGAAACCACAAAGAATTATTTAATTAAAACTAGAATAACTTTTATTAAATAAAAGTAACATTAAAATATAAGTAAATTCTAAAATATAGATAATTTTTTTATCTAAAGGGTCCGTTTGGGTTGTAGGAATTCAGGGGTGAGAATTGGAATTGGCATGTATGCATTTCAATTCTTACGTTTGGATGACCAATTCCCACGAGAATTAAAATTCACGTGAAAAAAAAAAAAGACTCCCAATTCCCACAATTCATGAGAATTATAATTCACACCCTGGGGAGTGCTTATTGTAATTCTCATGTAAACTAAGTAGTTCGTTGGAGTGGTTAAAAAGGGTAACCCACTCCAATCCATCCCAAATGATTCCAATTTGGTAATCCATAAATCAAGTTAGGGTCAATTTGACGATGGGTTCTACAATCCGATGATCGGTCGCACCAATTCGGCAATCGATCTAGTGGATCCGGTACATTAAACCTTGTTGTCATCTTTATTTGTAAGAGAATCCATCACTTGAATTAAATAAAAAGTAGTGAAAGAAAAAAAAAATACACTAACTATATAAATTAGACTATGAATAATGTGTCAACCAAAGAACATAATTTCAATACATATAAATTTCAAATTAGAAGATTTACAATTCATATGCATTCCACGATCCAAACGGACCCAAAAGCTATTCAATTAAAATTTATATAATTCTTAAATAATTTTATTTATTTTTAAATTTGATAATCTCCTAAAGCTGACCAAAAAGTTATTCAATTAAAATTTATATAATTCTTAAATATTTTTATTTATTTTTAATTTTGATAATCTCGTAAAGCTGACCAAAAAGCTATTCAATTAAAATTTATATAATTCTTAAATAATTTTATTTATTTTTAATTTTGATAATCTCGTAAAGCCGTTAGAACTTAGAAGTAGAACAAGTAGATTTATATTACACTTTCATCTCCTAATGTTTCTATCACTTGAACTTAGATCCTTCTGAATTTTTTTAAACTACATTAACCCCCTTTACTTGAAACTTAAGAGATTATGGACTGATTTACCCTAATACAATATAAATTATTCTTCTCAAATTCACCACCAGTGGCAGGATGGTGATGGTGGGTGGGTGGTAGTGGTGGGAGTGGTAAATTTGAGAAGAGTAATTTTATATTTTATTAGGATATTATTAGTCCACGACCGTTTCGGTTCAGGTAAAGTGATCAATGTAGTGTAAAAAATCTCAGGGGTCTAATTGTAAGCGATTAAAACCTGAGAGGGTAAAGTGTAATTTATCCAAAAATTTATAACTTAATCCACGTGTACGGTGGATCGGGAGCAAGATAGTACGTTCTTGTTCCGTGGAAACTTGAAAGTCTACATCGCAGTCGTTTATGTCCGTGATCCGGTTACGAACATAGAAGCTGAGATTGTTACTCTTGGTAGGTTAATTTTCACGATTTCGAAGGAAAATCTTCAGCAACTATTCTTTCGATTCAGTCCATCAGATTGTTCTTCAGATTCTTCAGATCTAAAGGTACTTTATGTTATTTGATTTCTTATGCTTCCTTGATTAGGATTTTTGCTCGTTGATTCTTTGTAGAAATCAGATCTGGTGATAAAACCTGCTTTATGTAAATCATGTTCTTATATCTGACTTATTGAATAATATGCTTAAATTCTCTAAAAATTTAAATGTTCTTATATCCGTCTTACATGAATCGCATGACTCATTGTTAGAGATTGAAACCTTTTGATTTGTGTGTAAAACCCTCACACCAGATCACGATGAGATGAAGCTTCTCTTAATTTCATAATTTGTTAATAACATATTCATGTAATTCAATGGATACATTGTTACACAAAGTTATATGAACTTGATGACCTTTTTTATTTTCTGCTGAATATTTTCACTGTGATCGGTTCACTGGATCATCAAAAATTGATAGATAATCATCATTAATTGTTCTTATTCTAAAATGTACAGATGGAAACGTGGTTCCCGAAATTCGCTTTTATTTCATTAATGGTGTTCTTATCAAGCCTACAAGAAGCAGTTGGGATTAGATTCGTGATTGAAAGAGAAGAATGCTTCACTCACAATGTTCAATACGAAGGGGATACTGTTCATGTGTCTTTTGTTGTTATAAAAGCTGACACGACATGGCATTACGGTGACGATGGTGTGGATCTCGTGGTAAGTGGTACTTTAGGAAGTTGCTAGTGAAGTATCTTCAAGTTCCATGAATTATGTTTTTTCTATGTAACTATCTTTCCCTCTCGGTTTCATGCTATTGATAAATTTTTCTCCTGACCAAGTGTAATGAGTAAGCAGTGGTGTGTTGTTCTTATTGATTATGATGTTCGTACTTCAGCATATTAAGAAGATTAAGAATCTAGATGTGTCACCCTTATATCTTTAGTAAATAAATTTTTCAGATCCAATATATTTGGATCTTCAATACAGAAACTGAAAACTTTCAACTAGCCTTTGTATGGATACGAACAAAAAATCCGCTTAGCTATCTTTAAGTATTCTGAGAATCATTTTTTTTTTGTTTGGGAATCAATTTAGAAAGGAATCGTAAGATCAAATTCCCTCATGAAGAAATTCTGAGATCAATGAAACCGAACAAAAAAAAAAATGAAGATATAATTGATTGGCAGATGGGAAGCAATAGACTTTTGTTTTTTGTTTGGAAAAGGGAAGTAGAAAGTAAATTATATCAAATGGATCTCTAAAATAAATATCTTTGTGAAGGTTCCATGGTTGACTGTACTATTACTTTTATTACACAAGGAGAAAAGATGCCTGGGCTTCATCTGGTTTGGAAGTGAATTTCATACCGTTTTTTTCAGCTCTTTCTGGAACAAACCCCTGTTGCTTTGGACATAGCTTTATTAGTGTTCTACATAAAATTTCTCTATAATTACGACACTTAGTCTTCAGGAATATTTGAAGTTTGCTATCCCATCTTGATTAATAGGAAGAAAGTTAGATGGTGTTCTGGTGATTGGTGACGTAGTGGTTGGACTTGAGAATGAGGGGACACTAACTTATTGTGGTCTGTAAAGTTTGTAAAAGAGGATGTACATATTCGTGTTAATTAGGTCTTTTCAGATATATGCTTAAGAAGATGGGCTAGTGAATAAAAAGATGTACTCAGAGCTGTTATGCACTGATATTAAGCAGTGTAACATATATTGGGGAAGGGAGCCATTTTGTTATGCATTTGCGGAGGTCTGAAAGGATATATGGAAAACATTTGGTGTGAAGATGGGGGATGACAGAGCAGAAATATTCAAAATGTTAGATGTTTGAAAGCGTGGCAGTATTCTATGAAATAGAGAGATGTGGAGTAGGGATAGCTAACAGGGTTTGTGATAGCTTGCAGATTGGAGCATCAAGTCTGTCATATACAAAGTAATGGAGCAGGATGGAAAACCTAGATTCTGAGTGCCTTATTTCCAGTATTAACTAGTTAAGAGTTAAAATTAAGAATTCCTAACCTGTAGTTACTTTGAAATAGTCTCTAATCCTTCTTAGCACAGGCCTTATGTTGATTGTAACTGTTAAATCCTTAATGGATTAAGGCTAGGAAAAAAATCATGTAATGTTCATACGTATGCTGAAACACATTAGTTTGTTATTAACACTTAGACTGGTTATTTTTTTGCTTTTTCTTTCCCTTTTGACTGGTTATTTTTCTTGTTTTTTCTTTCCTTTAATGATAGTACTGATTCTACAACCATGTCGAGATTGTCAGGTTAAAGGACCTTCAGGTGATCAACTTTACGATTTTCGTGACAAGACAAGTGAGAAGTTCGAGTTTGTGGCTCATAGGAATGGGCTCCACCGCTTCTGCTTCACCAACAAGGCTCCTTATCATGAAACCATAGACTTTGATATACATGTTGGCCATTTTGCATATTTTGATCAGCATGCTAAGGATGGTAAGAGACATGTTTTGAAGTTTTTTTCTTATTCTTCTTTTTCTTTCTTCCTTTCTGTTTCTACTACCAAAATCCACTATAATTATAGTGTATTTACTATAAGAGTCCATTTGGGCCAAAAGAAAATGAAAAAGGAAAAGAAAAGAAAGGAAAGTAAAATTTTGTTTGAAAGCAGAAAATATAAATGAATCAAAAGTCTTAATAGTGATAAGATGTAGTGATGGTAATGCCGGGTGATGGGCAGTAATAATGGTAAGTTGTGGGCGACAAAAGTGACAGTAGTGGTGGTGGTAGGTGGTTGGTGATGGCACAGTGGTGGTTGGCGATGGTTGATCATGGTTGTAAGCCGTGAGTAGTAGTAAGGAATGTGCAACTATGATGTTAGTGGTAGGTAATAGGAGATGGTACTCCCTTGAGATGATTCTCTATCTCAAAATCTTTCAAATTTGGAAGCAAAATTTTGACAACTCAAAATAAAAATTTTGGAACTATTTTCTTCCATGTTTTCTTTTCTCCCTTATTTTTCATTTCTTAACCAAGCAGAGGAAAACAAGAGTGGGGGGGGAGTGTTTAGAGATCGTCAAGGTACCATCATACACGGATTCTTGGGTCATGCGAGGGAAGGCGACTCATCTTGGGCAGAAATCTTGCCCCTTTTATATGGCTTACGTGAGGCAAGAGCACAGGGATATCAAAATTTGGAGGTGGAGGGTGATTCGCTTTCGGTGATATCATGTTTGAGGGATGGAGGGAGCTATCCGTGGAGATTCAGCCACTATGTAAAGCTTATGCCAATCCATGGGGAATGATTTGAATGCCTCATTCATACACATCCATAGAGAGGCGAATCATAGAGCTGATAGCATGGCCAGAGGAGGTGTGGGGAGAATGGTGTTCTTTTATGGGATCCCCTCCTCAGGTATGATGGGACTGGTGTCTGAGGAGTAGCATTTTGCATATATCTGTTCAGCTACACTATACTTGTGCATTTAGATTTCCCTTGGCTGTTTTTTGCTGGTTCGGCTTACCTGTAGAGGTGCCTGTATATACTTTGTTTTTTCACTTCCATTAATACAATCTGGTCATTGATCCAAAAAAAAACCGAGCAGAGGAAAACAATTTCCTTTTCTTTTCCATCCATTTTCTCTCAATTCAAACAGACCTTAATGTGTTCAGTATCTGCAGAGCATTTCAATCCCTTGCTAGAACAGATTGCTAAATTAGAGGAAGCTCTTTACAACATCCAATTCGAACAGCATTGGCTAGAGGCTCAGACTGATCGCCAGGCAACAGGTATGCAGTACTCTATATTTCCTTCTGTTTTGAATTTTAACTAATGCTCTGTTTGTTTTACTGGAAAATTGGCGGAAAGGTTTTTTTTTTTCCAGAATCGTATGTATTACACGTGTTTGTTTCAGCAGAAAATGAAAAAGCACTGATAAATTTTTTTCGTTGGTGAGATCTTTAGGAAAATAACTTCCCGATATTTTTGGCAGAAGTTATTTTCTGTCCCTCTTATAAACAACAAACAACAAATTCTGCTTTTCTGATTTGGGTGGGTACTTGTAATTTTCTTCTCATTGCAGAATTATTCTTCATTATGCAAACTTATAGAACTTGCAATTTGGGATTTTCTTTCAATGTGCTATGGAGCTTATAATGATAAATGAACTTAGACATCAGGTTATTTGGAACTTTTGAGATAAAGTAGGTAGGAATGCTAACCAACAAATCTGCTTTGGCTGCTCCTCTGTCATTGTTGAAACTTAGTTTATGGGCATTAGGCCCTAAACCCTAAACCCTGTGGCAAGATAGCCCTTAATTTCTTAAGGCTTTGTTAGGTCGAAGTAGGTCATATGCGCTGAGACATATTTACATCTTCTTGTTTTGTGGATAACTGCAGAAATATTTGTGGAAAATTGATAATATTTTTTTAGCATTGCAAACAATAGAATAGCGAAGTTCCATTAATCCTGCAATAATGCTCTTCTAATTGGACTGCAGTTAACGAAGGAATGGGGCGGAGAGCAGTCCATAAGGCCATGTTTGAATCAGCAGCACTAGTTGGGGCTAGCGTCCTTCAAGTTTATCTCCTACGCCGCCTATTTGAACGGAAGCTGGGAACATCCAGAGTTTAAATTGATGCTGCCATGGACCATTCGTGGTTTGTAAAATTTTAAAGCTAAACTCTTGCCTCTGGTGTCCTTACCTATCAATTTATGCTTCTCATTTTTGTGGTTGAGTTTTAAGGGGAAAAACATGTATAGTAATCATTATAATTAAATTAGAGATTTTTTTTTCTTCTTCAAATTTTCAGCTTCATTAGAAGAATTTATTGGATCAATTTTGCAATCGGAATGTATTTTGACATGCCTCAACAGGTTGGCCCCGTTTGGCGTAGCTACCTACAAATAGAAGGGTTATAATGTTCAGGGCTTTGCTAAAATATGTGTTTGGTGAGATAATTTATGTAAAGAATGCTTCTGTACATAATTTTAGGCTAGATGGATATATTTGTCTTTTTAAAGAATGTATAATAAAAATAAAAATATAATTATATCATTCAAAAGTTTTACTTAAATTGAGAACATTTATAACTTGGGTGTCTTGGCCAGTTTGTGCGCACCACGACTAATACTTGGGGCTCTGAAGTTAACGATGGATGTCTTGGCCAGCTTGTGCGCACCACGACTCATCCTTGAGGCTCTGAAGTTAATGATGGCGTAAGCCTTCAGTGGCCTCTGGTGAAACGGTACCCCGCAGAATTGAACCCCAGACTTGGTGCTTTATGTGGTGGTACCAGTTGTAAGTGACCATTGGGGCAACCCCTCAGGGTTAAATTGAGAGTATTGTTAACTGTTTATTTTCATAAACGTAGTTTTTAAAAGCAGCCCCACTCTTATGTCATCAAAGTGGACTTCCTAAAGAAGTTATTTCATATAAAAACAACCTTCATAAGTGTCACCAAATACTCAAAAATTGGGTCGGAAGCACTTTTAAGTCTAGGAAGGGCTTTCTGACCATTAGGAATCTATGCTAAACGGGGTTTAGTCAAGCTGGTTGTTTAGACAACGTCTTTGTTGCCATATGAACCTTATAAAGGGACCCCGGGGTCCTATAAGACCCCTGACTCTCTCATAAAGTCTATAATAATATGAGTTCAAGTTGGCTGAAAGCGTGTGACATGACAATCAATTCGTCTCGGTGTGCCCTTTGCGAGGTGCTATAACGTAATCAATTTTTACCAAAAAAAAATCCCACTTTTTTGTTAGTGAAACCTTGCCCAAAAATAAAAAAATTTAACTTTATTTCAAACAAAATTATATATATATATAATAAGATCATTTGACAATTAAAAAAAAAAAAAAACTAATTAAAAGCCTTTTGTCGTCGGATTTATGCGGGATCCCGGGTTCCGCCATAAGACTCACATGGAGAAAATAACTATGACAAGACAGTCGAACCCGTTGAACCAGGAACTCCCAGCTTTTACGGTTGAACGTCCGGTCCTTTATAAAAACACTGCTAACCTCATTTTGTCCCTAAACACCGAGTCACCGAGGCTAACTTACGACCCGACTCACTTCCTAACTTTGAATCGTCCTCGCTTTCCTCTTCTTCTCTGCTGAATATACTTCATTGAAGACGATCACTGTCTCAAGGATGGCTACTCCATGAACTTATTTCTTTCTTTCAACCTATCTGTGGCATCAACACTTGCTGCTAAATCTTCTTGCTCATGGTAAGTATGGCTCAAGCTCTTTCAATGTATTAGAATGCACGCAACATGTTCGATGAAATTTCTTATAATCACAACAATATCTGAGTTGGTAATGCTTTTGACTAAGATTCTAAGTTTTATTCAGTAGACACTTAGATTTGAAAACAATTTCTTCCAAATTGGAAAAGAAATGGCTTAATGGAGAAATGTTTAGGCATTTAAACCAACTCGTTAACTCAATTTAGAAATTGCAACTCAAGCATATCTATAATGACATACAAAAGCAGCAGTAAATTTTCCTCTTCATAAAATGCTTTCAATAACCTAATAAAGACCACTATTTTAAGAAAACCACCCACATTCATAGCACCTGCACTCAGCTGGTTAGTTATCTAAATAAAATCCTTTCCTCTTTGCATCATTTTATTATAAAAAAAAATCAGTAGTTTCACTTTATTGTGGTATCATGGATAGCAACTCTTGAAGGCAAATAATAATGTACCAAGATTCAAGTAAAAAAGTTCTAATGAAATTATTCATTCTTTCATCTCTATGTCTTCTATAACATTATTTGCTTATCCTTGATTTGACCCATTACCAATTTAGCATATGAACCTTATGGCGGGACCCTGGGGTTCCGCATAAATCCAACGGCAAAAGGCCTTTAATTAATTTTTTTTTTTACCCCTTCTTAATTGTCAAATGACCCTACTATATATATATAATGGATCCGGATCCTCTCAAGTTTTAATCACCTGTTAGTTGATTTGAAACCAATCATAATATGGTACGTGTAATAAAAGCCAAATTAAAATGTTTAAAAAATTTAAGCACAAAAATCAAGGATAAAATCACTTTAACATTAATACTGATGTGACATTTTTATCCAACATGTATTCTGATTAAGTGGTTCCAAATCAACTAACAGGTGATTGTAACTTGAGAGGATCTGTTCCATATATAATTTTGTTTGAAATAAAGTCTTTTTTTAATTTTTTTTTTGGTAAGGACCACCAAGGCACCAACAATAAAATCAGATTTTTTTTTTTTTTTTGCAAAATTTGAGTATGTCATAGCATCTCGCAAAGGATACGTCGAGACGAATCGATTGCCATGTCGCACGTCTTCAGCTAACCTGAGCTCACGTCGCTACAAACTTTATGGGAGAGCCGAGGTCTTATGGGACCCCGGGATCCCTCCATAAGGTTCACATATCTATATATATATATATATTCATTTGAACTTGATACAACGTATGCATGCACATTTTGATATAGAACTTTTTTATTTTATTTTAATTTCTTACTTTCAGAAGTGGTAAGCCACTCTAGTGGTTACACTGGACTCTATGCAATCACCTTTGGAAATTTTGATTTTTCTAAATACTTCTATAATTTTTTTTCTCATATGTACAACATTTTTTTCCTGGCTAAATTATTTTGTGTCTTTTGCATTATTGAAGGTGCTTGTTTATAGTTTTCTCCTTAATTGAATGTAGCTAAATTAAAAGGATAGAGTATATCACATATGCTAGTCATTTTTGGTGTCTATTTATTTGCAAAAAATTTCTTTGTCAATTAACATGTTTACTTGATTTTGTTGTCTGCTTTTATATTTCTCTTTCTATTTTATTACCAGTTTTCTATATTTTCTACTTTTTCAGATTATAGGACTAATTTCTATGAATTTCAAATTTAATTTGTATGCAAATTGTTATATCAGCAATTCAGCATCAGCCATGAATGACCATGTCATTCTTCACTCCCAGTGGGCTGGCATCTCTGGTACAATTGGCTGTGTCAACTCAGTCTTCTCTGCTTGGCCGAGCTGCCCATGCTTTAATAATCAAGTCTCTAAACAACACCTATCACTCTTCTTTCCTCTCCAATCATCTTGTCAACATGTATGCCAAACTTGACCTT
>JAUPMG010149729.1:0-11049 GCA_031762675.1 Pachysandra terminalis
CCCCCCCGCGCGGGCGATTTCGTCAACGAAATTGCTATTTTCTATAAGTTGGAAGCTTATTGAGGAAGAAAGGTTCTTGCAACCTGAGATCTTTGAAGTTTCCTTGCTTTTTGCTTCCTAAATCTTCAACTCTCATTTCTCGCTTCCTACTTCTTCTTCCTTCCTTCTCAACTACAACAATGGCCAAGGGTGTTGCGAAGAAGTCTGATACCAGGATGGAGGTTTCCACTGCTCCATTCTAGAATATGTGGTCAGAGATCTGGTGGTGCCGGAGGCGGTCCAGAGCGGAGAGCAGCTGCTCTGCCCTTTTGAAGAGACAACCTGGCTCAACACAGGCTTCCCTCGCCTGAGCCAGGCACCAGTCTTTAGGGCTGAGAGGGGTGACTATCCCCTATCTGAGATAGGGTTCCGGTCCCAATTCAATCTTCCCCCTGGGTGGCCATAATGGGTAGCCTACATTATGAAGAATGATGAGTACCGGAGACTGTTGGACACTACCGGAGTACTGGAGTCCATCCGTTCCTATACGGGTGACTACCATAGGGACTACGAGGCCCTGAAGGAGTTCGTGGTCCATTGGGATCCGGAAGACCACGTGTTTGTGACTGCCTTTGGGGAGATGGGCATCACGCTGGAGGATGTAGCCATGTTGCGCTTCCTTCCGGTTCTGGGAGAGGAGAATCCGGGGGCAATGACCTTGTCTGCAGCGGAGGTGGACCTGGAGCTGCTGAAGGCATGCTCTAAGAAGACGCTGAGGAAGACCCAATTAAAGGGGAGAGATTCCAACGTAAGCACCAAATACTCCTTCAAAGGCTGGACCAGATTCTTCTGGAACGAAGAGGATACCCTCAAGGCTACCAGCCTCTTCATCAGACGGCTGTAGGGTGAAGGCATGGACAGTAGTGTCCATCTGGCGGGCTTCATTGCGTTCTGGTTGGCCCGCTTCGTCCTCAAGGGATATCCTCCTGATAAACTGCACGAGAGGATATTCCCCCTGGCAGTGAAGATTGCGAGAGGAGTTCAAGTCCCTCTCGCCCCTCTGTTCCTAGGATCACAGTATGAGCATCTCGACCTACTGTGTGAGGACATGACGAGGAGCTAAGGAGAAAGGCTGGAGGAGACCCTACTGGGCGCCAATTTCATCTAGCTCTTCCTGTGGAAGAGGTATCCCAGATACGCTCCTCAGGACTTCTCATGCGTGGAGGAAACTGTCACCGCCCTGGACATGGATTCTGCTCCAAGGGCCTTGGTCTGGTCCGGATTCCGTCCCAAGCGTATCATCCGGTTGCGTCAAGTAATGGATGTCGAGGTGGAATTCGAGTACCGGCCATACTGCAAGGGAGGGGTCAGGTTGTTGCAGCCCTTCGGGGTCATGGTGGCGGCAGGTACAGAGAGGAGTACCGCCATCTGGCTCCACCTTTCACCAAAAGAAAGGGCGTTCCTGGTGATCCTCCACCCGAGGTACTTGATCAGCCTGATCAGGGAGTATGGGAGTAGTTTCCCTGTCTACAACCCGCAACGCGTACTCTGGCAGTTCGAGTTTGACCAGGTAGCTCCTCCCCGTGACGTGGAATTTGCACCCGCCTGGAGTGAAGTTGCAGAGTTTGCTGGGGCAAGATTCCTTCGAGGGAGTGGTACCTCGAGATGGACAAGGACTTCAAAGCCACCCCCGTCGCACCAGAGAGGCGAGGCAGGGTGACCTCTTGGTGGCCTGATTACTGACACAAGTGCCTGGTCACCCTGGACAATTCTGCAGTGGAGATCCGGTGCCTTCGAAACTCGACCTCGGAGGGCCGAAGCAACAGAGGTTGAGGAGAAACCACAAGAACTCCTCCTTCCAGACTGGGGATGGCCACCCCATACTCCACGAGACTCCTGGTCACCTGGTGATTCAGGATATCCATGAGTGGGGGCAAGGAGGGAGTGCTCCTGCAACTAAGAAGGCTCCCGAGGAAGCTCCCCCCCTATTCAAGTCGAGGAAGCATCTGGGGAGGAGGAAACAGGAGAGGAAGAAGATGAGGACCGTATTCCCTTTGGGAATCTTCTGCCAAGGAGGGGAAGGAATGCAAGAGTGCCTAGACTACCTCCCAGGGTACCTGCAGTGATCCCTCCGTCCAGCGTTGCCTTTGAGCGCATACTGGAGGGGATCCAACCAACAGGGGCCATCCCATTTGCAAAGGTCGAACTCGTGGTGCTACTCCAGAAGAACCCCCTCCTCCTTCGAAGCCACGCATCCGGGTGAAGTCCACTGCCGTCGGGACTATGAAGGTAAGAATGTTGACTTTTGTTTTCTGGCTTAACTTCCTTTGAATGCTTGTAACTCTGTGCGTTTGATTTTGTAGCAGACAACTGCTAAAGGGGCAGAGGAAGGACTGCCAGCCAGTGATTCTTCTGCTCCATCTCCTGCTAAAGGAGTTGGAGGTCAGTCTTTGAGGGTGCCAGCTGGGATCTCCCAGGAGGGAGCTGCACCCAGGACCGGCAAAGTACCCCCACCGAGGGCTGCTGGAGCTGGAGGTTCCAGAGTACCTCCCCCGCTCTTCGAGGGCTCCTCCTTTGGTATGTATTCTTCCTTCCCTGTGGAGTTGTGCACCTGTTGGCTCTCTTCTACAGACTGTATATTCTTGATGTTGTAGCTGCTGCAGAGGAGGGAAGAGTAGGGGGTAGAGTGCCTCCTTTGTCTCCTCCCATCTTGCCACAGAGAGATCTTGGCAAGGCTCCCCTGGGAGTGGGGAAAGAGAGGGAAGTCCCTGGGGGAAGTAGGAGCCCTCCTGCTCCCCCATCTATGGTTTCTGGCAGTACACCTACCAAAAGGGAAGAAACAGCTGGTGTTAGTGGAGAAGCACCACTTGCTATCGAGCCTCTGACTGTTGTGTATGCAGTCTCAGTAAGTATTTTTTTTCTTCCCTCGAACCTCCTTTGTTCATCCTTGTTTGTGAAATGTTAACTAACACCTACTGTCTGCAGAATGATGAAGAGACGATCTCCCGTGTTCCTTCGAATATTAGAGGAGCAGGGAGCATTGGTGAGCCAACTCCTCATGTACAGACAGAAGCTGAGGATGGTGCCACTGCTGCTGCTGAGAGCAAGGAGGAAGAAGTCTCCTCCAAGTAGCCACCAGTTCCAGTGGAGGCCACTACTGTATAGCCTGAGGTGGTCCCTCCAACTGAAATTTCCGCTCCGCCGGTTGCACCGGCTCCAGAACCAACAATGCCAACTGCTGATCCTGCTGGGCCACGCATTCAAGGAGCATCTGAAACCATTCCTTGGAAGGAACCGGAGGCCGTAGCCGAGTCTTCTCCCCCTATAGTGCCTTCCCATGCACCTATAGGGGTCTCAGAAGGTGAACCCCGAACCCTGACTCCCATTGTGGGGCTAAAGCGCAAGAGGGGAAGTTTTGCCATCCCCGCAATCTAGAAGAGGAGGGAGCTGTCCCCTGATCGGGTGGAAGATCCTGAAGACATTGAGAGGAAATACTGGATGAACCTGATCTGGGGCGACATATGGGGAGAGCATTCCTGAGGCAGCACAGCTGGATCCTAAGTTCAAGATTTTTGGATATAGAAAACTATGCAGGCTTTTGGAAATCATGAGTCGAAGGACCCTACATAGTATTACTGAGGAGGATCTGGCTGTCTGGGGAAGAACGGTGAACAGCCTGAAAGGCATGCGGTTTGAGCTGGACTGGCTGGTCAACTGGCTGGAGCAGTTGAAGGTCAAGGTGCAGAAATGCAGCAAGGTCAGAACACTGGAGGATCTTGTTGCAGTCCAGTCAGAGGAAATAGATAAATGTCAATGCGCCTTCGAGAAGTGTAAAGCCAATTTGAGACAAGTGGAATAGAACATTGCTAAGCTGGACTCGCTGATGACCAAGGCTGTTGAAGAGCGAATGCAATTCCTGAAGGATACTAAAGAAGCAGCGTGAGTGGTAGCTCAAGAGCAAGCCAAACTCATGGAGGTACAGACTGCTCTCATGATAGTTTCTCTTCCTGTTCCTGGAGCTTCCAGACTTGGACTTCTTGAAGGGGCCTTCGAAGGCGTAACTAAATCTCAAATGACTGGGGCTCCTTGATTTTCTTTCTATTTTGCATTTGTGTATATTTGAATGTAATGAAAGATTCTTTTGTATAGAAACAAATCTTCATTAATAAAAATATTTCTTTAGCCATTTTCCATTTGTAACCTCTGAAATTGCATCCTCCACTAACGGACTAATCTTATAATATCCCGAAGCCTGAGCTAAGATGACCTCACAAGGACCTTCCCACTTAGGAGTAAACTTAGGCTTTACAGCAGTGCTCCTTGCATACCAATTTGCTCACAGGACAAGTTCACCAACCTGGAAGCTTCTTGGTCCGACCAGCTTGTTGTAGGCTTGAGCAATGATATGATGATAGTGCAAATTGCTTTCCAAAGCTTTTTGCCTCCTCTCATCCAGATTATCTAACTCTCGAGCGCGTATGAGGGCAAAATCTCTGAAGTTCCAATCCACCCCACTAGCATGTAGGATCCTTGCTGAAGCGACTTGCAGCTCTACTGGAAGGAGAGTTTCTGCTCCAAACACTAGAGAGAAAGGAGTTGCATTTGTAGCCCTATGCTTACTCACCCTGTATGCCCGCAAGGCTTGAGGCAGGATTTCGTTCCATCTTGTAGGTTGATCGTACACCATCTTGCTCAGAATCCTAATCAAGGTTTTGTTGGTGGCTTCAGCTTGACCATTCCCTTGAGGGTAGTAAGGAGTAGACTTGTTGTGCAGGATCCGGTAATGTACAATTATCTCTCTAACTGGTCTGTTGAGGAAGGAAGTCTCATTGTCTGTGGTAATCCTTCGAGGGGGACCAAAACGGAGGACAATGTCATCCCTAATGATCTGAGCAACGGAAGCTCCATTGGCCCTTCTCAGAGAGACGGCTTCAACCCATTTTGTGAAGTACTCTGAGACCACCAAGATCCAAGAATGCCCATGCCGACTCCTAGAATTAATGGGTCCAATCAAATCAAGGCCCCAAGTGTGAAATGGCCATGGACTAATGATTGACTGCATTTCCTGAGAAGGTTTACGGGGGATGTCATCTTGAACCTGACACTTTACGCATTTCTTCACAAAATCTGCTACATTTGCTTCCATGGTAGGCCAGTAGTAGCCTATGTCTTAGAGCTACTTGTACATCTTTCCTTGATGTGATCCAGATGTGCCGCCATGGACCTCTCGAAGAACGATGAAGATTTCTTGAGCGCCCAAGCAACGCAAAGGGGTGTCATTGAAGCTCCTTCGCAGCAGTTCTCATTTGCCAAGTCGTGGAGAGTGGTGCGTAGAAGCTTCTTGGCAGTTGAAGCACAGGAAATGATATTTCTCCATAATTTCCAACAGTGCCTGAGTAACCTCAGCTCGCATCTCAGAGATAAATTGCATATCCTCAAAGAACATCTGGAATTTAGTGGTATCACGCACAGCTTCACTAGACTGGCGGTCCAACTTCTGCCTGTTTGTGAAGATGGACATCATCCGCACACCTTCTCTCCCTTTCCCCTTATGCTGGGGAAGATGGTCAGTATGCACCTTCGCATCTGGGACATTGATGTCTCCAGCAGCTAGCCTAGCATGAACGAGCTTCCTCAGGCCCAACAGTCAAAGGTGGAATGACGGGTATGACGGTGGAATTTGCAATACCACGGGGACCGTTTGTCAGCCTCTGAGGGTTCCTTCTCAATAGGCTGCAACAAGACACGATCATCCTTGATCCACTTTTCCAGCAGAGCATCCAGCTGGGCAAGAGTACATGTGGCTTCTGGAGGTGGTGCACGTCTCTCTCAGTTGTTGTTAGTGGTGGTGTTACTGCTACTTCTAGGCCTGCCTTTCCTCTTAGGAACATACTCTTCCTCCTTGCCGGTGGTAACAACCAGAGTGCGCTTCCTCTCTATCCTCTTCTCAGGAGCAGGAATAGAGGCATTCGTCTTCTTGGCATACTCGTATAGCTTGGTGAAGCTCTTGATTTCATGGTTCTCAATGTGGATGTGGTATGGCATAAGCATACCATTAATGCAGATTCTGACAAACCTCTCCTCAGAAGCTGCCTTTGTGCAGGTGATCACTAGGTCTCTGAAGCGCTTGACATACTGAACCAGATCTTCCTCCTGCTTCTGCCTCTCCCGGCTGAGATCAATGATGGTGAGCTTTTCTTCAGTGATGAAGAACTTGGGGTGGGACAAAGACACAATGTCCTCCCAAGCATGCACAGAGCCAGGCTCTAACCTGTTGTACCAGGTGTAAGCCCTCTCAGAGAGTGACTTTGAGAACTCCCGCAGACGGAGCTCCATGTTGCCAGCATAAGCCCCCAATGCTTCTATAAAGCAACTAGCATGCTCTCTGACATTCCCGTTTTGCCCTGAAAACTGGGGAAAAACAGGAGTTTCATAGTCTTTAGGGATTGGCAAACTAAGGAGTGCCTCCGGGTACGGAGGACAAAAGTCACCACTGATCCAGTCCGTATCTTTGGACCGTGATTTCTGTAGGAGAGCTTGGACGTCAGCAATGGTGACGAAGTCAGGTTTGGACACAGGTGAAGGCATGGGAGTGCATGGAGGAGGATTCACCGCAGGAGAAGGTTTAGCAGTAGGGTTTGCTGAAGAACTGGGAACAGGTTTGCTAGGCAAAGCATCCAATTGCGCCTGTAGAGCCAAAATGATTGCCCCAAGAGATTTAGCCATCTCTTCAAGGTCTTGAGAAGGAACATGATCCTGAGGAGGATTCTGTTCCGGGACGTCTTCCACAAGAGGGATGGTATTTAAACTGGATGGATCCATCAAGAGAAAATGGGGTAAAGATAACTAATAGGTAGGAGATGAAAGGAAACGACAACCGACTCCCCAGTGAAGTCACCAAAAATGGTGATGACGGATATGTAAAAGACAAAAATATATTAGAATAGAAGGGCAACTAATACATATAAACCAATACAGTCATCTCCCAGAGAAAAAGGTAGGAAAGTCTGTCTCAAGACAGCCTAAACCGTCGCGCAGCCGTTCTGTCAAGAGCGCTCCTTGTCAAATTTGACCTACAAATGAGACAAAGAGAAGGGAAGGGAGAAGAGGGAAGGGAATATCGCAATAACTGAAGAAGGTAGTTAGAATGCAATCTCAGAGCAGTAAAACCTCAATATTGAAGACTGTTATCTTTCTCTTTCAGTGCCTTTACTCACTGTTGTTTCAGATTTCCGAGTTTTCTAGTTTTAGCTCAGATCTCCGATCCTCTTCAATGGACGATGGGTTCTAGTATTTGTAGGGAGTTTTCCACTCCAAATAGGACAAGTGTCACTCGGTTAAGCGTTTAGAGGAGGGCCCTCACGTGCTAAGCAAATCCTGAGTGGTCTTGAATCATATCTTGAAGGACACGTATTTTTCAACACGACTAAGTTACTTCCAGAGAAAGAGAATCATTTCAAACCTTAAAAATTGCTATGCGAAAGGTTGCTTTGGAACTTGAGCAACACGGATCTGGTAACGCGTCACTTTTACACAAATCCCAAGAGCAATGTAACCATCTTTGCCGTCATTCCAGAAAAGACAAAACCCTCTTTAGATAAGTTAGAAAGCAGATATTATAAATCGGTAAGATTTTTACCACGTGTTTTCCATTCTGAGAATTCGTCTCAATCACTTTTTAGGGGACAATTCAATGTATAAGTTACTTTGCTGAATTTGTATATTTCGAAGGAAACTCCCTTTGGCGGCGGCTATCTTCCTACGAAGGAAACCAAGAACAACTGTATACTTACAGGGTGATCAATGTATTCTCGAATTACCCATATAGAGAACTCGAGGTTCAGTGTCTCATCAGGGATCTCGTTTTCATAATCAATCGTCCCTATAAAGAAGAGTTTGTCTTAAAATCCCTTAAGGTTCATAGCTACAGTAACCAATCCGAGTGCTTTCTATTTGGATGGAATCAGAAGTAAACATGTGAATTCCTTCAAAGTGAAGTGAGAAGACGTTCTAAAAGTCCGTGGGAAACCTATCTTCAGGAAATACATCTGGCGATGGTGTGCTTTCGACTTCTAAAGCCCTTTCCACTGAGGATTTGCCTCTAGAAGTGAAAGTCATGTGCATGACCTGAAATTAATTCATAAGAATGAATGAAAGTGACTTCGAGTCCAAGTTTGTAATTCGGATGCATAAAAGAGTGCATTCGAGGGGGTAAACCCAAGTCCATGTCCTTCGAGAAGAACAAAATCCTTAGCCTTTTGAGGGTAACAAGCCCTTAAATGAATTGACCATCTCAAGGTGATTAGCCTGGAATTCGCATTAGAAGGAAAGAATATTCCTCCTTCGAATTCGCTTTTGGCAGGAGGGAACATACCTCATTCGAATTCACCATCTGGAGGTGGTTAGTCTGGAATGACTTCCTTCGGAATTGTCTTTCGAAGTTGTCCCTCGGATTCATCCGTCGAGGTTGTCCCTCGGATTTGTCCGTCGAGGTTGTTTTGATAAGAAGGAATATACCTGCCTTGTGATCTTTTAAGACAAAGCATAAAAAGTGGTCCTTCGAAGTCTATGGATGTGATCCAAAAATGACTCCAGAGTTAGAAGGTATAGAAAATTCCCTCGATGATCTTTCCTTGAATAAAAATACCTTTAAAACGTAAAGGTATGTAATACAATCACTCGAAGTCTGTTCTAGAGAGTAAATAAGTGTGACTGAGGATCTATTGAAACCTTAACTATTTGATGAGTCTATTAGGAGTAGCATGCCCCTAAATACGTCATCCGAGTAAAATAACGTCCATTGAGGAAAGAATAAAATTCTCATTCCCTCGTGTACCAAGAAGGCAGTGCGCCAAGAAGGCAGTGTGACATGGGAACATAAGTCCTTATCCTTCTGGCAGCTCAAAAAATGAAGTTTACTTGTGTTTGTGGAGTTGGGGACACGTGGCGTCTCCCCATAAGCTGGAATTCAAAAAGGTTGCTTCTCCAAGAAGTTATTGCCTTTTTGGTGATAACGGTCAGATATCTTTGAGCCGGTTCAAATATCACATTTTCACCGAATGGTCTAATCGCCGTACGCAATTGTTGATAGCTAGCACGTGAAAGACGGTTCATACAGCCGTTGCAGCTTTATTGAATGATTCAGTGTATGCGGCTATACCCAAAACACGTACACACGCTTCTAAGACAGCGTCGTGTGTAAAGTGGGGTTTAATTAGCCCGTCCGATCACCACTATCGAGAAAATGTATTCTATGTTTTAGGAAACACTACTTCAATAAATGATAAATTCTGTATCTTCTGATATGATGATATAGTACTAATGGAGTGCTATAAATGTTAGGATAAGTTACAGTCTAGAAATTACATTAAATTCTCAATCAATAAGGTAAGTGAGAAAATGGAAGCTAAGAATATATGAAAGAGATATGGGAAAAGGCACAACAATTTCTACAAATTTGGGCATTTCTAAAACCTGCATGGGCTTGTCAGATAAATGCCAACAACTGTATTCAAATTAGTCATAACATTTTCAACTGTTATGCATCTATTTTCTCACAAACTTTCATGTGTACGGTGTACCTGCTATTTTTGCTGGTACACTATAAGCATTTTCTATATTGTATGCAGATCAACTATTATTTATACATTTGTATACATGGTTTTAAACTATTACTTATATATTTCTCGCAGAATTTCATGTGTACAAGCAATCTACAAACATTCTCTATATTTTAAGAGAAGGTAAAAACAAAAAAATAAACAAATAAATAACCATCACATATATCCCTCCAAATATGTGAAAATTAAAATCTGTATAAACAAATTGGTGTTCAAATTTGTCAGGTCAGTGTACCTAATAGTTATAACCATATCTTGGGACCACTCAACATTACATATAATAGTGCAAAAAATTGAACACAGTGATTGCTGGTTGCATTACATTTTTTATTCATTATTTACAAATAACAATTTAAAGAAACATAGAGTAAACCTCAATGCTAGACCATACAAAACACTTACAATATGATCTAAATATCAAAAGTTTACATACAGTAGGAAAATGATGCACAGCATGAATATGAGATCCAGAGAACCTGTGATGCTGCTAAGGTCAAAGCCAAGCCATTGGACCAGAACTGAAACTGTTCAAAGATTCAAAACAAAGATGCTTACAAAAATTTATTCACCATGCATTATAAGGGCTCCTAAGAATTGTGATACACAGGTTTCTTTAGTGTTACCTTATGGTCACATCTAGAAATACGATAATGTAATAACTTGTAAACATCAATTTCAGTTATCCAGATTCTAGAACTGTTTCAAAGTCCAATCAAGTGTCAAGCAAGATAACCTTGATGTCAACATATGTACAAGAAAAAACTATAGCCATTAATACTTTTTCTTTTCTCTCTTTTTTCTAAATAAAAGCGTAGGTACAGGTTGATGCTTACCAACTACACTAAAAGTTAAACTGAAGCAGCAATCTGTTGCACATGATAAGCATTGATATTGTCACCGAATTTACGAAATAAGCAATTCCCACCATCCAAGATGAAACTGGTATTTCTGGTAGTAACTGCCCTAGAAACATCATAGTCATCTCAGCTGACACAGACTGTAACAACAACAGCCAATCCGTGTGTAAAACCTTTTCACATCAAGGTTTTCAATTTCGATTTCGCTTGAGATCTCGCTAGGGGGCCTGGCGAAATTTCGGAGATATTTCGCCAAAATGGCGGAATATTTCACCAATTTGGAGAAATATTGGGGAAATGTTGGGAAAAAATGAATTTTAATTCCAAACTTCTTAAGGGTTTAAATGGGAGAAAAATACACCCAAAATTTGAAGAAAAAATATGCATACATATATGTTAACAAATATGTTGGCAAGTATGGATGCACACACCCTGCAAGGAAAACAAGCCTGTAATAAGCACAAGAACAAACAAAAGGAAAATGTGAGAACATATTTAACATCTCTTAACAATTTTTTATTTTTCAATATTTTAAATAATTTTTTTCATATTCTTAACAATTTTTTACTATTTTTATAACTTTTATGCTTAAA